>QFFB01004661.1:3740-25053 GCA_003316465.1 Ramaria cf. rubripermanens
GGTTGTGGTTGGGATGAAGTGGGACCTTTTGCTCACCAGGTCTACTACATTCATCACAGCATCATACCCATGTGATTCTGGCAGTTCAACAATGAAATCAACGCTAAAGGTGTCCCATTGGGATTCAGGGACTGGAAGTGGGACCAGCTCTCCCATTGGTAGACGTCGGGGTGCCTTTGTCCGTAAGCAGAGGTCACAGGTCTTCACATATTGGCCAATGTAGCAAGACATATGCGGCCACCAGTAATTCCTTGCAACCAACTCCAATGTTTTCCACCTGCCAGCATGCCCCACTACCCATGTGTCATGATGTTGGGACACAATGTGGCACTGGAGGTCTGCTCCTTGTGGGAAATAGATCTTACCTCGGAAGTGCAGCAGCCCATCCAACTCTGCCCATTCTGCACTCCATACTGAACGGGAATGACCCTTTCGCAACTCCTCCACTGCCTTAACCACCAACTCTTCATTCTCACCATTATGGAATGTCTTGCAGATGTCTTGGAGTACATCCACCTCCACACCCTGTGCACTCACCCCTTCAAGTGCACAGATTTCAAAGAGCTCTGGGCAGAGCAATGTCATGTCAGCATTGTCCCCACTCCCAGTGCCATGGTCTGCATGGTGGGATAGTGTGTCAGTCTTTCCCATCGACTTCCCAGGATGGTGGTGGAGCTCAAAGTCAAACCTTGAGAGGTACAGTGACCACCGGGCTTGTCTCTGGTTGAGCTTTTTGGATGTCCAGAAATACTCAAGATTTTTCTGGTCTGTCCAGATCTCAAACTTATGCTGGGCACCCTCAAGAAAGTGTTGCTACTCTTCCAGGGCTCTGATGATGGCCAGCATCTCTTTGTCATGAATCTCATAGTTCCTCTCTACAGCATTCAGACTTTTGGAGAAGAATGCAATAGGGTGCCACTTGTCATCCACAGTGGATTGTTGGGAGAGCACAGCTCTGGTTGCTGCATCAGAGGCATCAGCTTCAACATGAAAGGCCTGTGAGTCATCAGGGAAGACAAGGATGGGTGCTGTGGTGATGAGTTCCTTGAGGCTGTCAAAGGCTGCCTACTCTGGTTCACCCCAGTGCCAGTCAACCCCCTTCTTGGTGAGGTCAAAGAGGGCTTGGGCATGATGAGAGAAGTCCTTGATGAACCTGCAGTAGAAGTTCACAAATCCAACAAAGCACTGCACTTCTCACTTGTTCCTAGGGACTGGCCACTCTGCCACCCCTGCAACCTTGACTGGGTCCATCTCCACCTGTCCCTCTGACACAATGAGTCCCAAGTACTCAATCTGTGTCTGTTCAAAGTCACACTTCTCCGGTAGAGCTTGTACTTTCGCAGCTGTTCCAGTACCCTATGCACTACCTCTCGATGCTCCTTGAGTGTCTTTGTGAAGATCAGGATGTCATCTAGATAGACACAAATGACACCTTCCATGATCATGTCCTGAAAGATGTCATTCATCATTGTCTGAAAGGTTGGTGGACTGTTTGTAAGGCCAAAGAACATGACAAGGGGCTCAAACAGGCCACGGTATAAGAGAGCATAGCTCTCTAGTTGGAGATTATAGGTTTTTCTTCTGTCTGATTTTATTACATATGGTGCCACTCCTATTGTTCTCAGAGTATATAGTGTGGTCCATAGTATTAGATAATAGAGACTCCCCTTTTCCGCCCACTATCAGCTGTGTTAGTATTTCTGCGCAGTTTGTCACTCTCAGCGAGGATTCCCTCCTTACAATGGATGGTGCAAAAGGCTGCCTTCCACTCATCCCCATCTTTGATACAGACGTTGTTGAATCCCCAACGGACATCAAGTTTCGTGAAGTACCTTGCTCCTCAAAGCTGGTTAATGAGTTCAGATATGAGTGGGATTGGATACCAGTTCTTGACTGTTATTGCATTCAATGCTTGGTAGTCTTGCACCAACCTGAGTGAGCCATCCTTCTTCTTGATGAAGAATACAGGTGAAGCCATTGGTGACTTGGATGGGTGAATGCGACCAGTCTGGAGGTTCTCCTGGAGGAAGGCATCAAGCTCCACCTGCTCATTATGCGACAATGGGTACACCTTGCAGTTGGTGGGCTTGGAACCAAGCTCTAGTTCAATGGCATGGTCCCACACCTTACAATCTGGCAGTGCATCAAAGGACTCTTTGGCAAACACATCCTCAAAGTCATGGAGATACTCTGGGATCTTAGTCTCTGCATGAGTATACTTCTGTGATGCCTCTGCAAGCTGTTGTGAGGTTGTGGTGGAGGCACACACAAACACTGGGTCCAGGGAGAGATCTATACAGAGCAGGTGGCCACCTTCAGCCAGGAGGTCAGTCAGCTCCATGTCTGGTGGTCCACTGATGTGACTCGATGAACCACTAGAGGGTGTGGAGCAGGGAGGCAAGCTGGTTGGCCGTGTGTCAAGCAGCTCATTGCTTGAGTTCTGGGGACCACTGGGTAGAGTGCCAGGGGGGGTTTAAAAAGTGCAGTTCTTGAGCTGCTATCAATGGTCCACACTTTCGTCCCTTTGACACATTGGAGGTCTACAGGGAGTGGGACAGCTGGATGAGTGGTTTGTTGGCCTGGTTCAATGGACTGCTCATCTGCCCTGTCTGAACCTATGGGGCTTCCAATGCATGGGAAGGTCAAAAGTGTGGTCTGTGGGGTGTGGTCCATGGTCCGCACTTTTGGCTTTTCAGCCTCTTCTTCCTCCTCATCCTCATCCACAAGTTGTGGATGTGGACCAGCATGGCATGCTCGCATATGTCGCTCTAACTTCTGCTGCTCCTTCCACTCTTCAAGCTCTTCCAATTGACAGGTGTGACATTTGGCTGGGCAGCGACTCATGTGCACCTTACCAGTCTGCCAATTGATCTCAGGGATGTGCTCTTGGAGCCAGGTGAAGCCGAAGATGATGTCCTCTTTCCCCAGACTGGTGACTGCGAATGCTGTCCATTCCATATGACCCTCAAATCTGAGAATGGCATCAACAATCTCAGTGATGGACCCTGCCAAGTTTGGGCTGCTATCCACATTGTACACTTGGATTGGGTGTTGGAGTTTCCATGTGGTGAGCCAATTCCACTCCACATACCCTCAGTCCATAAACTGTCCGGTGGCCCCACAATCAATGAGGGCCAGTCCAGACTTGACCTCACCAGTGTCTTTGGTTTGGATCTCTACCTTGATAGTCAGAGATTTTGGGCCAGGGGTTGAGTTCACAAAATAGTACTTGGGTAGCCATCGTTCCCATGGATGGAGGCACAGTCTGTGTGCTATAGTTGGAACTGTGCTCTGCTGCAGTTCATTGCTCACCATTGACAAACTGCTGGGATTTTGTGTGACTTGTGCCGGTGTTTTCACAGAAGGTGAGGTGAGTAGGGGTGCTTCATTCTCAACTTCGAGGCAAGAAAACCGGTTATGTACAGGCAATGGGGGCACACTTTTCACCCACTGCTTGTCACAAAATCCTGTGCACCCCCTCTTTCCACATCATCCACTGCTTCAGATGTAGGGGTATCTGTCACATCTGCCAGGGCAAGAAGCTCAGGGAGGAGCTCAAGCTTTTCCTCAGTGGTCATCATCCGAATGTCAAATGCTTGTGGGCATTCTTGTGCATAGTGTCCTGCCTTGTTGCGGCAGTGACAGATGATGGGTGGGCAAGTCCCTCCTCAGGCACGGTCAACATCCATGGGGGCTGGCCCATCCTTTAATGCTTGTGAGGTAGGATGTGTGACACGTGAATCTGCTGGGTGTGGGGCCCTACCTGGGATCCAGAATGAAGCTGGAGGCTTGGGTGATGAAACTGTGGGAGGACAGGCAGAAATCCTTACAATTCCATGGCTTGCTGCCATGAAAGCTTCGTTTGCATCTCGGTTGTGGGAGGCCTTTCATGCAGCTTCATACCACCCCTCAGGATTGTCAAAATCAGGGGTTCTATCCCCAATTAGTGCCACCTTGTTCTGTAGGCTTGGGTCAAGCCCCTGGCGGAACTTGATCACAATGGTCTTGTCATCTTCATATTCCACCAGGTCAACCAACTCTTGGAACCAGTCAATATAATCATCAATGGGATCCTTGCCCTGGTACCAGCTGGAGCCTTCCAGCATGGTGAGGGCAGTGAGTTGCTCATTCTTTGGACAGAACTGTTCCTCAAAGGCTTTTTTGAAGGCAGACCAGTCCTTAAAATAGTTGCCCTTTCCTTTTGCCTCTGAACAAAGCACTTTGCTTGCAAAACAAGTAGCATGGCCAACCTTGAAGAATGACAATGCCCAGTGGATACCTGCCTGTTCTGAAGGGAAGAGATCTCCACAGATTGCAAAGTAAAGGGTGCAGGAGTTGAGGAATGCACATCCCTTGTCATGGTCTCCATCAAAGTCAGCTGGAGATGCAGGCTTAACTTTAGTAGGTTTTGGGGCATTGTGCACCCCTTCCACTGTATCCGAAGCCACATAACACTTCTCCTCTCCTGGGTCAACATCACTGACCATGGATACACCTAATTTTGTCATAATAGCCTGTAGAGAAGCTTCAATTGCATCAGTCTTCCTCCGGTTTACCACCAGTTCCTCTTCCATACTTGACAGCCAGTGGTCTGTATCCATGCTGTTGTTAGGAGGGGTGTAAGTGGGATTATCTGTGAGGGAGAACACAATGCCAGAGGAGGGGGTGTCAGGTGCAGTGTGTGCAGAAGAGGTTGCGGTGTCTGAGCCGCTTTCTTCAATTCTGTAGCCACCTATGGTGGAGTTGCAGTCTGACCACCAGTCCTCTGTATGAGAACCTTTTCTGCTGTAAGGGCAACCCTAAAATCTGTGGAGAATGTATCACACAGCTAGCAGAGGGGAAATCCGAAGAGAAAAGGCTAAGGATCCCCAACTACTAGTAGATGATTATATACTACATACTACTGCAGAGATGTCATGCATGAACCAACCTCTGTGGAGCTTTGCTCCACGGAGTAAGGAGATTCAGGTACAGGAAAGCGAAAAGTGCGGATCTTTGACAGTAGTCAATGGTCCGCTTTGAGGGTTAAAAATAGCACATAGAAGAGCAGATTTTAGACAGCAATCAATGGTCCGTTTTAGGGCATTTCCAGAGGGGAGGAGGATGGTGGGCCAGCAATGGAATGTGGTGGGTCCATGCACATACTCTG
The DNA here is from genome assembly GCA_003316465.1 of Ramaria cf. rubripermanens. Taxonomy (NCBI): domain Eukaryota; kingdom Fungi; phylum Basidiomycota; class Agaricomycetes; order Gomphales; family Gomphaceae; genus Ramaria; species Ramaria cf. rubripermanens. The sequence goes on from QFFB01004661.1 coordinate 8,890, forward strand.
AGGAGATACTGTGGACCATTGGTCTGAAGCCATGGATCGCTAAATGGGGTTATGCTGGATCATGGGTCCAGGACCATGGATCGTCAAACGGGGTTCCCCTGACAAGGCTCTCTCCAACTGTCATGTCAAACTTGCAGGACATGCTCATGGAATGCAATCCCTTTGTTGAGATCTACAAGCAAGCAGCACAGAGGCTCAGGGATCAGGGTCAGAACAATAATGTCCATGCCAGGCTCACATACATGCCATACACTGATGCTAGGAGGTATAATGTTCCTGCTGCAGATGAGATTGTGGTCATTCTTCCTGGAGAGGGCATTGCACCATACCCTAGAGATATCATGGTCCAGCTACAAGGAGGACATTTTCAGAGGATATTTGATACCAATCCAGCTTATGCCCCTCTTCACTATGTCTTGCTCTTTCCTAAAGGAGAGTTGGGGTGGCATCCAAGTATTCCATATCACAATGAATAGGTGGTAGCTGGGGAAGGTGGTAACCTCAGACAGAGGCATGTCACCCAGATACAGTACTATGCCTATCGTCTCTTCCAGAGACAGCAAGAGGCCACAACACTCCTTCAAGGTGGCAAGCTGCTCCAGCAGTATATTGTAGACAACTGGGCTGCTGCAGAGCAAAGCAGGCTAAGGTGGATCAGGGCAAATAAATCCACCCTGCATGCTGAGCTCTATAACCAGGTGGTGGATGTGTTTGGCATGGACAATGATATACAAAATGCAAACAACTTGGGCAGCAAATTTATTATGCCTTCATCTTTTCATGGAGGCCCACAGGACATGCAGGAAAACCTGCAGAACTCTCTGGCTATTACAAAGAAGTATGGTCTGGCTGATTTGTTTATCACCATGACCGCCAGTACCAACTGGAAAGAGATCAAGGATGTGTTGTTGCCTGGACAAACCATTCAGGACAGACCTGACTTGGTGTCCTTGGTGTTCCACCTCAAAAAGGAACATCTCCTTGACTTGATTGTCAAGGACAAAATATTGGGGGGAACCATCACTCACGTCTACACCATAGAATTCCAGAAGAGGGGCCTCCCACACATGCACCTCCTCATTTGGTTTGACAGAGACTCTAAGATCAGACATCCACATGAGGTTGATTCTATGATTTCAGCAGAGTTCCCTGATCCAGAGACACATCCCCTGCTTTACAAGTTGGTCTGTGACATGATGACCTATGGCCCATGTGGTGATCAGGATCCAAGGGCACCCTGCATGAAAGATGGCAAGTGCAGCAAACATTTTCCAAAGCCTTTCTGTGAGGAAACCTCAGTGAATGAGGATGGATATCCAAGGTATCATTGTCACAATGATAGAAGACAGCACAATCTCAGAGGTCACATGATGGACAACAGATGGGTCATTCTATACTCTCCCATCCTCTTGCTCATACTCCTGTGCCATATCAATACTGAGCTGACCTTCAATGTGAGGTGCATCAAGTATATCCATGAGTATCTCTACAAGGTGCATGATTACACCACCATGGAGTTTGGTATTAGCAGGGATGAAATACAACAGTACCTGGATGCTCGCTATGTCAGTGCTCATGAGGCCTGTTGGAGGTTGCTGGAGAGGGAGATTCACACCCAGGTGCCTGCTGTCATGGCACTGCCAGTCCATGAAAAGTTTTAATATCTATATATATTTTTTTTGATTCCTTCGTGAATGTGATGCCGAATATGGCACGCGCATTGATTAATCAAAGGTGACGTAGTGCGGGGGTCGGAGATGATATATGATGATGTTCCAGAGATTCGGCTCAGGGGTTCCTTCGGCGTCAAGATGGATCGTCGGTCAAGTAAAAGGAGAGAGATTCGATGTATGGTAATGAACTGAGGGAGTAGATAGATAACCTAGTGTAGCTAGCTTGTAGATTGTAGAATTTTGTTGAAGAGGATAATAGGAAATTCTTTGAAAGGCAAGTCTGAATGCCCTGAGCTTTTCTAAGTGTATCAAGAAGGATATAATTCTGGCTGAAGAACAACATACAGGAATATCATGATACTTATACGAGAAGGTGTATGGGTGATTTTGGGAATGCTAATAATAGGGACGGAGGTCTGGAAAATTAGTAACTAAGGGGATGAAGGATAGTACTATCTGTGGAGCAAATAGTGCTGGATTTTTGTTTTGGATAGTGGAAAAAATCTGGAAAATAATCAGTCGTCAGGGGGAAGAAAATAGTGAATGGGGGAATTGGAAGTATAATTTTTGATGACAAGTAAAAAAAGATAATAGAAAAAAATATCTATCTCTTTAACATAATAATGTGAACTTCTTCTCCTATCCCATATGCGATCCAATTATTAAATATATTTAATATGTTCCTTAATCTTAAATTCTATATCATTATCATCCTCGTATGACCCTCTATAGTCACAACATTCTTTTCCATTCTATTTTTATTATTCCGGCGGTTCAGGCACCTGCTCGCCATGTAACCGGGCCAATCGATTATTGGTGATGCATGTGTGGGGTAATCATGTGCATTACCCATCTGTCCATACTCGTGATGTCATAGCGCGTCTACGACTCACACGAGTGGGCTGGGTGTTGTCTCATGGTTTCCTCCTTGAATATAACAGACAAGACTCCCCTTTTTTTAAACATTATTTCTAATTTTTTATGACTGAGAGAAAGAAAGAAAAAAGGGTAATAAAAGGATAAGAAAGAAAAAGAAAAAAAATGACATCACAATGCTTATTACAATATCTTTTTATCACAACAAAAAGGACCACCAGAGGATCACCTTTGATCCTAACACTGATGAGGTCACCATCCTGGGCAGGGCTGAGAGGTCAAAGACCAAGTTCATGGCTTACTTTGAGGCCAATGACACTTACCCTCATGCATGCAATCTGCTCTACACGGATTTTCCTGATCATTTCACTTGGCACCAAGTATCAAAGGCACAGAATGTTGTGATAAAAATATTATAAAAAGGACATTCCGAAGTTTTCATTTTGTTTTTCTCCTTTACTCTCAGTCCTATCAGGCTGGGAGGAACATTCTAATAAAAATTGTTTATCATATCCAGAGAAGAAAAACCACAAGACAACATCTTCTGTTGTCTCGGCCCACACATGTGAGTCGTAGATGCACTATGACATCACGGCCACAAGTGAGGCAGGTAATGCACATGATTACCCGCACATGTGTTACCAATGATCAATCAGTTCAGTTACACGGTGAGCAAGCTGTCATGACTGCTATTTTCCATATCCCAAGTTCAGCAAATTCCATAGACCTCCCTAGCATCCTTCCATTATGCTAATATCAGCAAGGCCTCCGTCATTGACCTCACTCCTATTCACTGGTTGCCGAACATGATCTTCGCCATTGTACCACAATCCTTTGCCCTCGTTTCACATTATTCGCAGTCCCCTTGTGGCCTGCAGGGTCACCAAGGATGATTAGAAGTCCAGTGTAACTGACAGGTTTCACTCCCAGACCCCATCCATCACTGTACCCCATGAAGGTGGTTTAACCCTGGCTCCGTGTCATAATTCATACCCTAAACTCCACAGTGTTCTCACCCCTCTCAATCCATCCCCCCCTGCATTCACTCTTTACTATAAGTACTTCAATTCCACATGTATAATTCCCTAGTTCAATTATCATACATCTACCTCATTATTCAAGTCCTCACTAGTAGAACAAACCGTAGTGGAACAACCTCCTCCCTCATCAGTAGTTGTGCCTCATGGTGAGCTCAAACCTTTGATCTTATTCACTACGCCCTTTTGGGGGCATTGCTGAGACTGCTATTCACAGCACTTCACAATGTTTGGATCAGTGAAAGGAACACCTGAACTGGGGTGACCTTTCCTCGAGGACGTGGGTGATTTATTGCATACTACTCTTGGGTTATTTGCTACAACTGTAGGCCCATGTCAGAATTACACTGATGTTCTATCTTTGCCCTAAATTCCAATCTTGACACCATGAGGGCTTTTGCATTGGTTGTGTTCATTTAACAGGCCCTGTCTCTGGAGAGCACTTTTATTTGCACACTCTCCTCATGGTGGTCAAGGGGGCCAGGTCCTTTGAGGAGCTCAGGTCAGTAGATGGCATAGAGTATCCTACCTACAAGGAGGCCTGTCCGGCACGAAGTCTTCTGGAGGATGATCAGGAGTGGACTTTGTGTCTTCAGAATGCCAGTGCTCTGACAACACACACTCAGCTCAGACACCTCTTTGTCACTATCCTGGCCTTTTGCTTTCACTCAGAACCCAGGAGACTTTGGGACAGTTTCAAGCAGCACATATGTGATGACCTCAGACATCAGCTTAAGACCAGAGACCATCTCCAGAACCCACAGTACAATCAGGTTTACAACTTTGGCCTCTTCCTCATAGACAAAATCCTCCAGCAGAATGGAAAGTCCTTGAGCCAGTACCCAGATATGCCTCAGGTAGAAGGTCACTGGGAGGACCTGATTGGAAATAGGTTGGTAGCCGAGCAGAGGAACTATGACCCAGTGGAGGAGAGCCAGAAGGCTGCTAATAACATTGGAAAATTCAACACAGGTCAAAAGAATGTCCAGGATCAGATATTGGCATCTTCATTGGCCAGAGATGCTAATGAGAAGCCTCAGGGAAAGCCTTTCTTTGTCACCGGTTCAGGTGGGGTTGGGAAAACATTCACATAGAATACACTGGCCCACTCCTGTAGAGGGCGCCATCTCATTATGCTTTGTGTAGCCTCCTCTGCAATGGCTTCACTCATCATATATGGTCAGACAGCTCACAGCACACTGGGAATCCCCATCCCCATCCATGAGGCCTCTTTCTGTAACATTAAGAAAAACTCTGAGAAGGCTGACTTGCTAAGACAGACCAGCCTCATCATCTGGAATGAGGCTGCAATGCAGCATCACTTTGCCATAGAGGCAGTTGACAGGACCCTCAGAGATTTCCTTGACCAGCCTGACCTCCCCTTTGGTGGAATCACAGTGGCATTTGGAGGCAACTTTTAGCAGACCCCCCTCATTGTCCCTAAAGGCACTAAGGAGGACATTGTGAGAGCATGCCTTCAGAGATCACCTCTTTGGCCAAAGATAACAGTCCTCCATCTCACTGAGAACATGTGCATGGATAGAAATGATCCTGAAAGCATCTGGTTTGCAGCATGGCTCTAGGATGTTGGTGAGGGAAATCATAGACCATGTGTTCATGTATCCCCCATGTCCACATATCCCCCATGTCCACATATCCCCCATGTTCATGTGTCCATGTATCCCTTGTGTCCATGAATTCCCTGTGCCCATGAATCACCTGTGTCCACATATCCTACATATCCATATATCCTCCCTGTCCAAGTATCCCTAGACCAGTACAATATCCCCATATGTACAATACTGGGATCATAACCATACTGGGATCATGACTGTACCAGGATCATGACTGTACCAGGATCATGACTGTACCAGGATCATGACTGTACCAGGATCATGACTGTAAGGGGATCATGGCCATACTGGGATCATAACTGTACCAGGATCATGACCATACCAGGATCATGATCATACCCAGATTAGTACTCTATCCCCAGATCATACCATATCCCCAGATCCCCAGATCAGTACCATCCCCAGATTACCATATCTCTTTTCTTTTTTCCCTCTCACACACCCATTTTATTTATATCCTACCTGAAAGGGTGTCAGGAGGAGGTTGGGTGGTAGCCTGGACTGGGTAGCATTGCTGGACCAGTGCTGAGTACCATTTGAGCTTGCTGACACTCACTGACCTAAAACCTGACCTAAACATATTTGATAAGCAGTGTCCACAACCCATCAAGCACATTTCATTCAAGGGGATATGATTCAGAATATGATTCAGAAGTGGTGTATGTGAGCATCAGAACTTGTAGAATGCAAGGGGAAAAGTATACCAAGAGCATTCATTAAACAGCTGTCCAAGGAATAGGGCACAGAGGGCACAAGTCCCTATACATGTCTATACATGCATATATATGAGAAATTTCAAAGATTTGTTTTTTCTATTGTTTCAAATGATGTGATTCACTGATTATACTGTAATTACCATTCTGTTGCAAAGGGCTTTGTATCTCCTGACTGAAATTTCCTAAAGTTTCATCCATCTGACCACTATTCTCATCATGCTCACTACCTATCAACTGCATGTTGTCACCCCTTTGTCTACATGTGTTGATTGCTCCATTGACTTGAGATCTTTGATCACAGATTATCTGCAACAATTGAGTATAAATATTATAGTACCACCTGTATGTTACACCAGTTAGAAAATCATTTACACTCACCTCAAGTCAGAAGTTAGTCTGCACTCAATCACACATAGTCTACTGTGACTAAAACATTGCTATAGATTCATACTTGCTGTTTTACACAGCTTCAAAGCTTGCTTTAGCAGTTTAACTATTGTGACTTATTTCCATACTCAGAGATCAATATCTTTGATTTTTCGCCAGTGTTTCCCTAACTCTACTCTTCATTAGCATCTCAAAGTTGAGTTTCTGGTCACCATCACCCATATAAGGTACCCTAGATTATATCATCAGGTGCCTTGACAATCAGCATGGGCAATCAATCACCTTTACAGGGTTTCACTAATATCCCAATTGTTCAATCAAAGTTGCCATTCACAGGCTCACCTTCAGGGACTTTAATCACCTCACTAGGAGCATTCAATTACTCATCAATCATGCCTGATCCTCACACTTGCTATGGTGATACTTATTGAGCAATCATTCTATTTCTTTTTGCACACATGAAATAACACACTAAAAACCTCTACAAATAAAATACTCTGCTTCTGAGGTTATGTACTAAGGCATGGTGTAATGATTGAAAGTCAAATCCTCCATTAATTAGCTTACTGATCCATGATGAGTATATTGTTTTGACTAGTTTGACACACCATACTGAAATGTCAAGTTGACGACAGCGACTGATTAGACATGATTTGTGAGAACATCTGCAACGCCGCTTGGCCCGTCGCGAGGGTCCCAAACTTGTATGCAGGAACCTCGTGACCAGCTCCAAATATCCTCACCTGGTGATGAAGTCTCGGTGATTAAATAGTATTCTAAAAATTCGGAATCAACTTACATAAGAGAATGTCCCAGCGTTCTTGTACAGGCCAGTGACTTGGCCTGCGACGCTAAAGTTGGTGAACGACTGCGCGTGGTATTCAGATGTAAAGCGTGTTTGAAGTGCGTCGACCTGCGAAACAGAGAAAAGAAAGGCAGGGTCAACAAAGTCTGGTATGACGAAATCCTCTGGAATATACCATAGCTTCCACGCCCTAAAAGAGTAAACCTTAGCATTTTGTCAATCTTTGTCAATTATGAGGCTGACCTGATAATTCAAGATATAGTCTGCGTCCCCGTCATAAATAATTGTTCGTACCTGCGGAAAACATCCAATCAGACACATCAATGACCGAATCACTAGAGTACTGCGAAACGAGTGCTTACCCCCGCGTTGATGACGGTCTCCAAATCAGGGCGTGAGTTCGTCATCCAATCTCCTGTTTGTGCGAAATTATCGTAGACATTATAACTAGTCTGTTGCCATGTACTCTCCGCGCCAATCTTGGACATGAGCGAGGAGGAACTGAGGTATGGCGTGAGAGCCGGCGGATAGCTGGAAATTCCTGAATAAGAAGAATGCTTACTACAAGAAGCAGTGGTTGCTTACGGGTCAGGATTTGCCGTTGGGACATAATAGACATCCCAGTTCCCTGCTAGTGGGGAGAGGATCCTAGACATATAATGGATCTTAGCACAATATCAACAGGGAAAGAGGGGCACGACTAGCCAGCTGTTACAATACGATTGTGCATTCGAGCACACAGTTGCTGAACCGCCATTATAGCAACCCGTGATCTGAAGTTCAAGTGTCGTTGGTTATATCACAATAAATTAAACAAGAAATGTGCAAAAACCTGGTCTTTACATCCGCCGGTCTCGAAGAAACTTGTATTGGCCGTTGCGATGGTCGAAGATGAGACGAGGGGATGATAACCATTCGTGGCGGCATAAGTCATATATCCTTAATATTTCCAATTAGAGTTAAGGAGGCTATAATGATATGGAAGTACCTGGATACTGGTTCAGTGGGTCCTGAATTAAACGCAGAACAACTCAATTTGTGGTTTATCGCAAAGATAGGATATTCACCGTGAGCCCGTCACCAACTCCTAGAACCTTCAGGTTGATAGGGACGCCAGCAATGCTCCCATTGGAAATGGCCGCATTTTGTTGAAGGAAATGCCTAGGACGAAGAATTAACTAACAATTCTACAAGGGAGAATCGCACTTTACGCAGCAAATGTAGGACCGTAGTGTCCTATAGGGGTCATGTTTTTAAAAAGATGAGGTTTATAGGTCAACTCGGTGACTGACCGCCATAAGACTCTGTCCAGATAGCAAAATCATTCTTGGCGTACTTTGAGAACCTTGCATCTGTGAAAAACATTTGCAGGAACTAGCAGTTTGAATCAGCTTCGCCGTTATTCATAATGAGTACAGTTACAACCTTCCACACATCTGAGGCGGCCTCTTGCGATGTACCAACAGAAGTCGTTCCGTGAGAGAAGCCAACTCCCACTGCGAAAGTCTGTTATAAGGGTTTGCGTAGAGAATAAGCGTGTCTGTATACCTGGCTGGTCAATAAAAAGCATATTGGAGACTTCGTTCCACGAGTGAGGATTGAGAGTGACGCCACTGCTGTCATTTGTGATTCGGCATGGTCCATTTTCTTGGAACAAGCCTATCATGCTTGAGCTTCCAGGCTATAACATTCCTGCGTCAATCTTGCTCCGTAACAATAGGTATAAGAACTTACCCCTCCGTTTAGCCATATGGAGAGGGGTTCTATTGACACAATCTCAGTCCTCGCTAAAAATTGTCATGGCGTACAATAAAAAACTCACGGGAGTCGGGGTTGGCAGTGCGTGCAGCAAAGAACCAGAACCTAACTTCACAGTAAGCATATTTTATATATATCAGTGTTACCCGGCCCTGACCAGATACTCTCAGTGGACGTGAGATCGCCGTAACTGTTTCACAATGTCGAAAATTCAAGTTGCGGAGTTACGCGCAGTGAACTCTAAGCTTACCCAGAAGCTTGGTAGACACCAGGGGTGGTTTCTGTAAGAAAACATTCTACATAGTACTCGAATAGAAACAAAGCCACGACGTACCACAGACGCTTGAGTTTTCCGTAACACGTAGTTTCCCCGGCCTCGTTGCGAACGACGTAAGTGGTAGGGATTCAGCGGCAGAGTTTACTGTTCCACGACTGGAAGGAACACCACCTATAATGCCATCTATCGTAGGAACCTGGCTAGTTGCAATAGCCGAGGAAGCCTCGAAAGCAGCCAGGAAAGCTATCGCAGTTCTGAGCATGTTTGGCACTGAAAAATGGTCTGGAAGCCCTGCCCATTTCCAAGTTATATGTACTTGTCTGAGGCAAGTTAACAGCAAATGCTTCATGACTGGAACAAAGTCTAAATCACCGAGACAACAATGCATCAGTGCCACATGTTTGATTCATCAGGATTCAAATCTAATCTTAGCGAATCACGTGCTTCCCTGCCAGTCGTTGCGCCGACGCTAGACTCGAACCAGCCTCTATAAGTATTCGTTACACGTACACATTCGAACGACTATCTTCGAATCGTGTGACTGTATAGGACTGGGTTCGAGTCTACGCCGACGCTGGCGGCTGAGTTCAATAGCCACGTACAAGCCGTGGTGCACACAGGTGGCCGGCTCCAGGGAGAAGCAAACTCAACGCTGTTCAATGTAGGGGATATCTCGGGACGCTTGTGACGCTAACCTCTGGGGCAACTGTGTCAAGTTTTAGATACTCTACATGACGAGACATCTCCCTTACGAGCAGGCATTTACTTCTCGGTGCACGACAAAACGTCACGCAAGGCGCAGCAAGTGGTGTGAACATGCCATAAGCACTTGTTCGAACCTCATACGCCCAGCACGCCCATCCACCTTCGCACGTACCCCATGCCTAAACGCACCGAGGGTGTCTGCCACTTCATGCCAATCAGACCCAGGGTGAAGAGCACCATCAACGCGGTCCTAAGGACTCCCACTCGTCGTGTTCGCATATGACGACGGGATGTGTACTATCAATGGTGATAAGACCAACTCGACGAAACAGGTGCATATGATCATTACCTTGTAGTCCCAGTCGCGCCATACCGGGAAGATCGACCGCCACCAGAAATGGATCTGGGACCACGGATACACGGTGCTATTCCAGCCGTCCTCAGAGACATACCACTATCCGATCCTTAGATCCACAACACTTTTAAAAAGGATGCGCACGCACATTACTGCATTTGCTGATTATCCTCGTCTTCGATACAGCCTGCACACGGGTTACATACGCCCTCTCAGCATCGGCCTTTACCTCCACCTGGGACGCCTCCCCATTGAGGAGGGGCGTGATGATCTTGAGCGCGTAGTTGACCATGTTTTCAGACGTCATGAGCACGCTCGTATGACCCGTATTCGCGTTTGGGCCGTATAGCATGAAGAAATTCGGGACTGTAATTGACAATTATTAGTCGTCAATGACACGTCACGGTGCATCCGAGCAGGCTCGCTCACACCCATGCACAGCAGTTGTATTGTAGGCGCCCGGGCCACCCATCTTCTTCCAGCGGTCATGCAGCCACTCTCCGTCCTTCCCCTGGATCCTCAGCGCGCCCATGAACTTTCGGGTTTCGAAGCCCGTGGCGAGGACGATAACGTCCGCGGGGTAGGCCTTCGTAGCGGTGCGGACCGCGCGTGGGAGAACCTCGACGATGTCGTCATTCACGAGCTCGAGGTTTGGCGCGTGGAGCGCGTTGAGGTACAACGCGTTGGGATCAAATATGCGTCGCTGGGCGAACTCGCCAGATTAAAACGGCCCATTCCTGGACACAGACCACAAACCTTGCACGCGATCTCCCACTTCGGAATCAACATTTCTTGATATTTCTCCGGCGCCACCTTCAATACATACTTCCTCGCCTTCTTCTCAGTCCTGCGCCGCAACATTGTACCCATCTTATTCATAACGAACAACTGCCACTGGGACTCCCCTTGCAAAAATATTGCGAAACGCAACAATTTCGCGATGAGCGGGATGTGGCGGAAGGCCCAACGCGTGCTGGGGCCAAAGACGGGGTTTGGAAAGGGGAGGAGCCAGTGTGGGGTGTGAATGAATTGCGTCAGGGTCTTGGTTTGCGATACGATCTGCGGTACGACCTGCGACCCTGAACCTGAAACCCGAAGAGTACATACGCCCCACAGTCACCTCACCGTCCGTCACTATAATTAATCCAGGGCACACTTACATCCGTTCCCAATGACGATCGTATTTTTCCCCTCTAGCTCTACATCAGCTCTCCAGCGCGCCGTATGGAAAACTGGTCCCTCGAATGTATTCATTCCATGAATATTCGGGTGCTTCGGGTCCACCAGCCACCCCACCGCGGAAAAGAGCACCGTACACTCATGCACATACTTCTTGCCCGTCTCTAGATCCTTGAGCAGTAAACTCCACCTCTCCCGCTCGTCATCCCAGCTTGCAGACTCACATTCGGTGCGGAACGTCATGTGAGGCACGAGCTGGTACTTGTCGACAACTCCCTCGATGTAATGGCGAATCTCGGAGTGGGTGGTAAGGAGTGTAGTCCAAGAAGGGTTGGGAGCGAAGGAAAAGGAGTAGAATATTGCGGGGACGTCACTGGGCTTCCATCAGACATAATGCAATGCAGGAACAGTACAACACGCCTGAACGCACCATGCAGCACCTTGAATTCGTTTCGCGAACGACAGAGTCAGCACTGCTCTTACACAAATGCCACTTCACGATGTCACTGCGACACTCACCTGGGTACCGATTAACCCACCATGTTCCCGAATACCCGTCGTTTCTGTCGTAAAAATGCATGTCCGCGAAGTCGTGGCCGTATTTACGCTTCAGCTGCATGCCGAGGCAGAGGCCACTTAAGCCAAGGCCGATGCATATGATTGGGGTATATTTCGTGGGGGTAGACATCTTGGAGCGAGTGGTTGTACATGCTGCTCGTAGATTTTGTACCTCGATCAGGGTCCGTGCGCGACTGTATACGTCTCACAGTAGCCGGACTCTAACCATGGCCGGCGCAGTGGGACGTTACGGCGCACGTGATAGTTGTGACTGTGCAGTTGCCGGTTGCTGGTTTAACCTTACCAGGTTAATTGATTCTGCAACATGGTTTTCGAAGTCTCAGCTGCCAATCGTTTCTAGAACCTTATGCTTAGTCTAGGTTCCATGAGAGCCATGCTAGTGCCCGTGCGCGCCCACGAGGCTAGGACGCTGGATCCTTCGTGACAATTAATGGCACTAGGACATTACGATCGCGCGAAATCACCCACTGAGTCAGGTGTTACCGTGAGGATAAGTCTGGAACGTAAGCTCATATCGGACATTCTAGACCCTTGATATAGTTTATATAGCTACGGTCATCTATGACCGTAACGTAGTATATCTATTGGACTAGTAGTTAGTACACCTCAGTGAATTACTGATTCACTGAGCTCTTTCGTCTCTAGCTACTGCGCCAATCGCCAACAGTGGGTGGTACTTACCAACTTGCTACACATTTACACTGCCGGAATGTCTAGTTTAGCTTGCAGGTGCTTATGACATAAGAAATATTCTCGGCTCGCGATGGCTGCACAGGCGACCGCGTTCAATTGTTCCAGTTGTTATTAGTGTCATTAGACGTATTCCCAACATTTGCATCACTTGTGGGCTATTAATGTCCACCGACTAGCGTCCCGCGGACGAAAACAGCAGAGATGTTTCGATCGTCTCCACAGAAAAGGAATTTCTCCAGAGACTCCTTGAGATCCTCGACATATTTCCCGGAGCTCCGCCCCTGACACTCTTCACCATCATCTTCCCACCAAACGTTCGGATTGCCAGTCTCGGGAAGGAGGTTAACCAGGAGCGCATCGAAGTCCTTGCCGGCGACAAAACTTCCAATATGAGACTCTAAATTGCATAATTCAGCGCCGCCGAGCGTCGCCATGTGCAGGAGGGTTGCTATGGGAAGGGGGCGGTTTGCAAGGCGTGGTGGGGTGGAGTCGGCCATGGCGAGGAGTGTCTGGGCAGCCGTAGTCGTAGCAGATGGGGAGGGAGGGTTAGAATTGGTTTCAGTGCCGGGGGGTAAAGTAGCCTGTATGGTGATGACTTTCGAGGCTAGACTTGCGTGTTGGATGGCCGTGAGCATAGATGGTGAATATCCGCCGGAAACATCAGTACCTAAACCGACCTAAGAAAGAAGGTAGTTCTTAATGTCTCCCATATCAAGGTCCGATGAGCGAAAAAGGCTACCTTGACGCCCTCGTCGATCCACTCTCCCACTCTTGCGACGCCAGAACTTAGGTTGAAGTTACTCGTAGGACAATGGCTGATCCCCGCTCCCGACTTCTTGATTAACGCGACTTCCTTACCAGATAAATGACATCCATGCGCGAGGATGGTCGACGGCCCCAGCAAGCCGCAATCGTCATATATGGCTGTGTAAGACGAGTGGGAGGGGAATAGTGAAGCAGTCATGAGTATTTCTGAGGTATTCTCCGAGACGTGTGTCTGGATAGGAAGACGTGAAGGGTGAGGGGTCACGGGGTGAGGCGATGAGATGAAGGGCGATATGGCACTGGGTGTCTCTGCGGCGAGTTCTCCCAGGCCGTATAGCAGGTCCTCGGTGCACGAGATTGCAAACCGTGGAGTTAGGATAGGTCGGAGAAGAACTGACTTTAATGAATTAATGTATGATATCATAGAGCGCGAGTTAGCGAGCGATTCGGTGTGGGTGCGGTCTAAGTACGATGCAGGCGCGTTGCGATCCATATTGCAGTTCTGTATTTGGAATAGATGTATGAATATTCACGACACTATCAACGTAAGGGAATAGTGAGTCGCTCACGCCAATGAAGGCTCGCTGGCCTGGGAAGACATATCAGGTCAAGGTAGCAGCCAGGTGAGAGAAGGAAACGGAACCAAGTGATACACGAGGATGGCAAGAAATTGAACGTACCGCTTGCATGGATGACGTCGACGAGAACTTTGGTGCCAACTAGATGAGTCGAGCTGTAGTAACAGCACGTCGTGGTCTGAAAGTAATAGTGTGCGTCAATGTTTGAAGACCATGGAGTGCTAACTCAACGCAGCGGAATAGGAATGTAAGATATATTCTGCCAGCTGCAGGAAGTAATGGGAAACATATGACTCTTACCCCACAGTCTAGCAGCCTTCTGACAACACTTGTATACACTGTTTTTGCATAGACTGCATCCCCAAACTTAGACTCTGTTGGGAAGGTGAGATTAGAGAGCCAATCGAGCAGTTCGTACTGGCCGCCTCTACATCAAGTTGAACACGCCTTTATTTTTCTTATCTTGGTAGGGAGAAAAGAAGGAAGGTGGTTCAACTGCTGACCTTCCTAGATTAGGGAATTGAGGGGCATGCTGTAGCGTCGGGTATAGGGTTCGGTAGGATTGTGTTAAGAAACATCAAAATGAAGCGGCGTTCACGTACGGTATGTGTATCAACGAACCCAGGCAGGAGGAATTCTCCACGCTTCAGTTTAACGACGTTCAGTTCCTGGAGTCCACGAGCGGTTAGGACCATTTCGACTTGTGCGTCATTAGTTATATCTTCCTCTATCCACTGAATCATCCCATTCTCGATGTATATCAGAGCTTGCGGGAGGTATTTGATAAGGTAAGGATTCTGAGGCGTGATCAAAGCCCCATGAAAAAGAAGAGAAGAAGCAGTCAAGTCGCGAGTCATCAGTGGGAGCAGGGATTAACAGCAATCTGCCGACTAAGAAAGGATCGCTGGCAGTACGCACGCGCTTACCATTAGAGTTTGAACCTATGGGTCCAGGTTGACAGGGGTCTTTGAACTACCATGCACTAATAATCATACACGTGAGGGACATCAGGCCTCAGGTGTCAACTTACTGTAAGAGGTACCAGCAAATGCTCTTCCGTGCAGTCTAAGACCCGTCCTGGTCAATCGCAAGCCCTGACCATGACTGGACTCCAAGCGCTTCATCCAGACCCTGAGCTGTTGCGTTTACTTCAACTTAAACAGGCTAATTCGGGTTCCTGCTGGCAGGCTTTATAAGTATACTTAGGTATCTGAAGAATCTACATATCGACATCCGCGGCCAGATCAAATAGCTCAAATGTATATTTCGGCCCTGATACGCTGTCATGGATCCGCGGCCATCGAGGGACCCTCGCCTAAGCTCCTCAGGCGGCTTCCAGGACGTCGGCGATAATGCACACTATTCGTCATGCGGTAGATCAAGCCTGATCAGGCCTCGAGTCAAACTATCGATACTCCCTGACGATCGTTTACTTGGCAGGGTAGTATAGGTTCAGCGTCTTAACTAAGAACCCTGAGAGGTAATTCAACGACCAGTGTATGGTCACACTCAGGGCATCCACCGAGGCCTCAGAACTTGGGATGAAAGGGGCACAGACTATGCAAAAGTTTCCACTAGTACTTATAACCAGGTCCACGGTTAGACGTGCATATATACAAACGAGCTTGGATCACGTCCAAGTCGCATTTCGCCTCGTGCCTCAACTCGGAAGCGGAAGCGTCTGGTACGCGTAAATTCCCTAGTGTGGATACTTATTTCCACAGAAAACCGGTCAGATGACAGCACCACGGGATGCGAAAAGTACGAACTTCAAGTTCATTGTTTTCCCACATTCTGTTGTAAGATGTCCTGAGCACGGGGCTACGTAGTGGGTATCCAACCAGCAATAAATAATTCTTTCGTGTGATGTGGCTTCTTATAGTTCCTCACTGCCGTGCTACTAGTGCCACCCGCAAGACCCGGGCGCAGCTTTCAATCAACCTTCGAGGGTTGTCCAAGCTTCAAGCTGCGACCATCACTTACTTATTATTTGGCTACTGTCCTCCATTGAGAAAGTATGTTTTGATTTCCGTCAATAATAATGCGGTATGAAGCTGGGGAAGGTACTTTTAGAAGCCCTTTGACATTGTAATTATTTGTGGCTGTTATGTGTTCTGCGTGACAATACTGTGACGTGATGTAACGTT
>QFFB01004665.1:0-15642 GCA_003316465.1 Ramaria cf. rubripermanens
ATGTCATGAATACGGCGCCGACTGCCCGGTCCAGGTGGTTTTGATGAACGTGATGTCTTCGATCGTGCGGGTGATCGAGGGAACAAAAGTTCTGCACCACATCAGCGATGGTAATTAGTTTTGAAGGGTGAATCTGCAGGTCATCTCTACAATGAAAGCATGTGATGTGAGATTATGTCTATTATAGTTTAATGTCCTTGTCTGCTTTGTAGATTGAGTGGCAAGCTGTACACAATGCACTGGATAGTTTGCTCATTATCTGAAGTAATATGCAGCTGGTATTGGGGTGTTCCTGTACCCAACTCTGAAGTAAAGTCCTGTGTCAGAGTGGAGAATGGATGCTTGTATATAGAGGGTGCTGAAGGAGGATCTGCTGTGGGTGACTGTACTGGACTCTGTCCATCTTGACCATAGTTGAAACTTTCCAAGGATAATTGGCAAAGGAAAGAACAGGTATGAAAGTGATAAACATTTCCTTTAAAATGCCATCACAGACTATTGTACCCCACCATACCAGCCTGTACTGTAGACATCTCACCCATGGCATGTGCATACCATACCTACATATTTACAGTGAGTGTACACCCCATAGGCCCCTCTCTATAGTGCATGTGAACTGTGCCCCTCTCCCTATGTACAGTGTGATGTGATTTGAGTACAACTTGTACTGTGAAAAATAAATGCTTAAGACATTTATTTGTTCTTTTCTTACATGGTGCTAGGCATAATGTGTATGTTGGTGAAGTGAAGTTCACATGATGCAGGGGATCAGTGATGACACTGATGATGACCTGAATGGATAGTGCTGATGGGTATGGAGGCATTTGAGTGATGAGGGCTTGGGATATAATTCCAGATTGCAGATGTAGACTAACTATCTAAGCTAGAATAAATCTAATGCATTGGAACTATTGGAATAAATGAGCAAAAAGCTAAGAGCAAATTTTTAATGCTGTAGGATTTGTGTGAGTGAGAGGAATAAATTCTGTCTGCTTTTTAACATACAGGACTACCACAATATTTATACTAAGATACTGTGAGAAATCCTCAAAAAATAATCTGGAAAAGCATGTACAGGCAAAAACTTATAATTAAGCAGATAGATGCATGTGAACATTGTGAAGTAAATAGTGATGGAAATTATACTAGGGTTGTTGAAAACATTAGGATAGTAACTAGAAAATGGAAATCAAAACATAGCACTGACAATTGCAATTGCAATTTAGTGAGCAGCTAATAGTTAAAAGACAAATATGAAAAATGTTGAAAAGCCTAGATTATCTGCAAAAATTTAGTATAAATATTGTACTACCACCTGTATATTACACTAGTCAGAATTTAGTCTGTACTAAAATTGCACACAGCCTATAGTGACTTAAAACATTGCTCTAGATTCATACTTGCTGTTTTACACAGTTTTGAAGCTTACATTAGTAATACAACTATTGCAATTTATTTCTGTACTCAGAGATTAACATCTCTGATTTTTTGCCAGTGTTTCCCTCATTCCATTCTCTATCAGTATCTGAGAGCCAAGTTTCTAGTTGCCACCACCCATGTTGGGTGCACAGACTTACATTATCAGGTGCCTTGACCACTGTCAGCATAGGCAATCAATCACCTTCACAGGGTTTCATAGATATTATGATCACTCAATTGCCATTGACATTTACAAACTTGTCTTTGAGGTCTTCATTTGCCCCACTAGGAGAATTCAATTAGTCATCAATCATACTCAGTTCTTACACCTGCTATGGTGATACTCATTGAGTGATCTTTCTATCTTTTGCACACACAATAACAGCTTAATAATCTCTATGAACAACATAGCTTACATCTTCAACACTGTGTTTCTATCTTAAAGCCCCATCACTCAATCAACACTTCTTTTCTCAATGTTGTGATAAATAATATATTTATATATTCCCTGAGTCGAACGATTAATACCTCACCATTAGTATCAGTATAATTCACTGATCAGAATGATATCAAACTCATATGCAAACATATGACATCACAAGTGTCTCAGATGATCAGGGAGAATGAGACTCTGATTGGAGACCAAGCATCTAAAGGATGAATTCAATGCAATTAAACATTATGTAATCACCAGGCCAACAGACTACTCAAACCACTCAAACATGTGACACCATGTGGAAGTGATGTATAGTGCCATTGGAACTTGTGGAATGCAAGTACCAAGAGTATTCATTGAACAGCTATCCAAGGAACAGGGAAATGAGTGCATGAGTCCCTATACATGCATATCCATGCATATATTCAAGGAATTTCCAAGATTTGTTTTTCCTATTATTTCAAATAACATGATTAACTGATTATGATTACCATTCTATGTTGCAAAGGGCTTTGTATCTCCTGACCAAAGTTTCCTAACATTTCATCCACTTGACCCTCATCCTCATCATGATCACTACCTGTCAGACTGCATTTCATTGCCCCTTTGTTCACATGCATTGATTTCCCCATTGACTTAAGATATTTTATTGCAGATTATCTGCAACATTGTAGTATAAATACTATCACCTGTCAGGATGTGGATTGGGTCAGGATGTGAATCACTCAAATACTGGCACCCCCTGCATACTGATAGAGGTGGCTTAATAGTTAATTCCTTATATACAGGCCAATGTTGGTCAATTTTTGTGGGAATAAAATGACCTGTGGTAGTGAAATAATGCAACTATAAAAACAGCCTGGCATGGTGATCCACATCCTGATCTCAACCATTTTGATGGCCCAGGCTACTCTTTCTCTTGTTTTTCCTGTTATAAAAATTGACAGAAGGTTGAAGGACATAGATACATGTTCTATGAAAATTCCTTTGTCATTTTATAGAGTTTGTGATTCTACATAAAAAGTTTGAGCAGATTGATCCACATCCTGACTGGTGATAGTATTGTAGTACCACCTGTATGTTACATTAGTTAGAATTTAGTCTACACTCATACTTGCTGTTTCAAATAGCTTCGAAGCCTGCATTAGTAGTACAACTATTGCAACTCAGAGATCAACACCTATGAGCCATCATCAGTGTTTCCCTCACTCTACTCTCCATCAAGATCCAAGAGCTGAGCTTCTGCCATTACATGTGTCATATGGCAGTCTGTTTGCACAAAAATGCAGTGTGCATGCCCTAATGGTTTCAAGCACTGTGAATTAGTTTTGTTACAGACATGTAAAACTGTAAGACTGAGAGAACGGAAGATGGATCAGAAGGGACTTCAGCTTCAGCTTATGTGCTGCGCCTCTCGAACAATCACTGGGTCCCAAGGCTTTGGAACAGAGGGGTCAAGTAAGGTAACACAGTTCCATGGTATGTGTGGAAGTAATGGTGGAAGTGTACTAAGAACACTATGGTAGGTTAACATGGGAAATGTGGTTGATATTTGAACTGAGGTCACTTAGTATGAATACAGGAGTTTATATACTAGGGGGTACATGTAAGGAGGTAACAGTAATGAGATCCGAGTCAGAGTGGAAGAGGTATTCAATACAGATCATGAGTGGAGTTTGGGATCATAGGGCAGGGGGGGAATGTAAGTATGATATCTAAAATAGGTACTCATCATCCATCAGTATGGGCACACAGACATTCCATGAGGAACAAGGTACCCTTGCTGATGGAGGGGCCGTGAGGACTGGAGAGCTGAGTAATGGTAGGGTAGTAATGGAAATGATAGTGCAGAAGGTGGAATGGGAGCGTGGAATGTATGGATGTAACAGCATCTCCCCTTTAAGGTTGAGCCCCGCAAGATCATGTGCTGGTCACGTGGTATGGAACTTGGAATAGGTGGGGGTGGAGTTTGAAGTGGAGGGAAGTTTTAACTCTTAGTGCTGACTCCAAATGCATAAAAAACATGGACGAAATCTTTCCATCAATGAACTCCACAAGTTACTGGTGGCATGGAAGCAAGAAGAGAAAGCAGCTCGCGAATGGCAGGAATGTGAAGAGGCTGAGACGCATGAGCATGAAGAGTGCGAATGAGTGCAACTTGAGCAGGAGGAGGCTGAGGCACGCAAGCATGTGGAACAGGTGGAGTGCAATCAAAAGGTGCACAACAAGGCGGTGAAATGAGAGCATGAGCAGGCGGAACAGGCGGACGTGGTACGTGTGGAGGCGGAATGCACACATGAAACCATGCAGATGGAACACAGTGTGCCCATGACGGGTCAAGAAGTAGGCGGGGATGCTGATTCAATGTCTACCCCTACCCTGTCTGAGGCAGGGAGACTTTGACAGGTGGCATACACCAACCTAAGGCTGCCTTTGCAGTCACCTATCATCCTGGACAACACAACCATGGTTCAGCAGAACCAAGCAGTGTTGGATGAGACTCAGGCAGTGGCATGGGATGTGCTAAAGATGCACTGATAGGAATAATACCTTCTTAGCCTGCACGCAATGGTCCTTCTACCTGGACGGTCTATAATGCAGTTGTTCGTGTGCAAAGAGACTACAGCTGTGGGTTGACTGGTACTGAGAACAAGTTGTACAACCTGTTCTTCTGGGATATAACACAGGTGACTTCTCGTGATGATGACCTGGCTTTGTGTGACATATGATGTAGAACTTGTGATGTGTGACTTGTGATGTATGTGCAGCTATGTCCTGTGACAAAGCTTCAACTTGGTGCCCTAAACTTGGGACTTGACTTGGACTTGAGTGTAGGACTTAAGAGAAACTTGACTTGAGAACTGAACTTGACTTGTTATTGTACTGAGAGACCGAGTCCTTTATATACACATCCCCAAGCTACAATGATGTCATGCACTGCAATGGGTTGAGTCATATGATGAGCAAGCAGGTCTGAGTCAGAATAAGTAATGGTGAGAACATAAAATACAAAAGGGGAAACAAGGGAGAAATTACAATAGTGAAAGTAAGCAAGAATGTGTCAGATAGGGGTAAAGTATGGTGAATGAGTAATATTTAATAAAAGATCCAAAAATAGAACAAATATGAGTCATGATGAGAAAAGACTAATTAAAATAGAAACAAGGTGAGTCATTCTGGAATGAAGTGAGTCATAACAAGAACACTATAAATATCCACCAATCATAGTCATACAAATGGTCTACTTTCTCCGAGATGAGTCATGGAATTAGTCAGTGCAATTGAGTCATAAGAGTGAGGGTGATGAATCAACAACAGAAATAACTCCTGAGCTTCTCCTTGATCCACTCCCACGATAGAACGCGAGGGGGAGACAGTTGTATACGGTCTTGAGTAGCTCTATGATGAAGGTTGAGTCAGATCGATGTGGGAGGGTTGGTTGGGTATGGAGCCTGGAATTCTGCCTTGTATTATTCCCTTCCTTCATTGTGAACGACCTTGCCCGTGTATCCAAGGAATGTGAACGGCTGTGCATCATCTTGGAAAAACACAGAATCTTCAATGGCATACAATTTTGGAATCCAGGAATGTGACTTCTTTGTTGAGAGCCATGCTGCTTTAGGTGACTGGGGGTAAAGCATATGATGAAGCTCGGCGTGTCTTTGTATATCTTCCAAATCAAGTGACCATTGTGATAATGAGGGCGATGCTGGGAACTCAAAGGTCTGAAGGGGAATAGAGTTTCAAGCTGTGTTGTTGATGGCCAGCATGGGGATAACAATGAACTGATAATCAATGGGTAGGCTGTGTTGTCTGGCTGGGATAAACTGAGATGATGGAATAAGCTGAGATGAAATAGATGTGTGTGGAGCTTAGAGTTTTTAAAGACTCCTTGGAGCTTGAAGCTTTCAGATACATGTCATTCGATTTTCCTTCATTGTGCACATG
Source organism: Ramaria cf. rubripermanens (assembly GCA_003316465.1). Taxonomy (NCBI): domain Eukaryota; kingdom Fungi; phylum Basidiomycota; class Agaricomycetes; order Gomphales; family Gomphaceae; genus Ramaria; species Ramaria cf. rubripermanens. The sequence continues at coordinate 5,804 of QFFB01004665.1, forward strand.
AATTCATTGTGGACCTCGATGAGCTCCACCAACACCTCCATGAAAACATTGCCATGGCTCAGAAATGCTATCAGTCTTCCACCGACCGGAAATGTCTTCCACAACCAGAATTCAATATTGGCGATAAAGCCTTTGTCAAGGCTGGGAATTTCTGCACCACTCGACCTTTGAAGAAAATTTCTGAGAAATACCTTGGACCTTACAAGATCATCGCTAAGGCCAGCAGTTGTTCATTCACACTAAAACTACCTGACAGTATGCATGCAGTACGCCCAGTCTTCTATGTCTCAATGCTTGAGCCTGCAACTCTGAACAACATTCCACATCGTGAACAACCCCCATCTCCACCGGTAGTCATCGACGGAGATCTGGAATATGAAATTGTGGAAGTCCTTAACTTGAAACTTGACTGCCACTACTGCTGTCAGCTGAAATACCTCATCAAGTGGACCGGCTATGAAGGTACCAATGAAGAAACCGATCCTTCTTGTTTCTGGGCACAGTGGAACACAGCTGCATTCACCAGAGTGATTCAGGGTGCTTCAAGTTTAGGGGATAGAAGGCATACTGGAGGACTGGAGTACAGAGGTGAGTCCATGGGTGGGTGCTAGAAGGAGGCGATAGCCATCCTCAGCAGAAAAGACATTGGAAGAGATGGAGTAGTCTCCGGGTGCAGAACTTGATATGACCTGAAACCCAGTCAATCGACAGATTGTAGCGGGCAAGCCAATTATGTCCTAGCACAACAGAGCAGCTAGCGTCAAGTGGAGTAACATAAAACATAACTTGTTGGGTGTCTCCAGTGGCAAAATGGATGGACAGGTCCACCGCCTCGGATATCTCTGAGTTAGAGGAACTGTCAGGGGACAACCTCTAGGTAGTCCCTCCCTCTTTATTTCCTTCTTCATTATTCCCTTCTGTAGTTACCCTTCCATTCCCTGTGTCCATTCTCCTTAGTTGCATTCCCTTGTTACTGTCATAGTCACCCTGGCTATATAGGTAGTTACTTAGGTAAGGGAGCTCCAGCCTTTTCTCTTCTGGACCTCCCTCACCAGGTATGCAGTCATTGTATCTAGTACTTCATTTATACTTACCTTCTGGACCTCCCTCACCAGAATCTGTGTGATTTCCACAGATTCTTGAGGTTGCCCTTACAACCTCTAGGTGGTCTTCCTTTCTTATGTTCCTTCTAACCCCCCACAATTTCCCTCCCATATCCCTCCCCCTTGCCTTTTCCACTCAGTTCCCATTTCCCAGTTGTTGCCACTGTCACAGTCACACCAGCTATATAGTTAGTTGCTGAGGTAAGGAAATCCACCCTTTTCTCTTTGGATCTCCTCCTCAGGTGCACTGGTTTGTATGTCTACTGATGTTGATACTTATATATACTTTGGATCTCCTCCTCAGGTCTCCCTGAGCCAGTCTGTAGGTAGTTGGTTGGTCTGGGACCTTCCATCAGGCCTAGGGAGCCAGTAGGTGGGCAGTATCCCCACTACTTCAGCTCTCAGCAGGCCTATTCCAGGGATACTCTGGAGTTGCCCTTACAGGAACCATCAAAAAGGTGGAGCAGAATAGAGGGAATTTTGGAGGTACAGAGTTTATGTTTGAGTGTGAAGTTGGAATCAAGGAAGCAGTGAGTGGAACTGGAATTGACCAGGGCCTGGAAGGGTGGGCCAATAACAGTATTGGAGGTGAGTGGAATCATGAGGGAGTCGTAAGTGGAAAGAGCAGATGCGTTGAGTCGAACCTCATTCACATGAATGGGGTCAACACAGCCCTCAGCTCATGCAGAGGTCAGAGGACTGCTGACTATTTTTTTGGTTCAGGTGTGGTTTTTGCCTTAGGTTTGTCTTCCCTTGCTTTCACAGCCCATCCTTTGGACTTGTTCATGGAAGAGTTGGATTTGGGGTATTTGCACACCATGTGACCAGAGTTGCCACAGAAGAGGCAAAGGTTGTTGTCCATGTGACATTGCCATTCCTGGGTAGTCAGTTTGCCATCCTTTCCTAACTTGTTGGAGAGGTTGGGAGTGGTCTTGTGAGTGTTGTTGTTTGAACCAGAAGCAGTTGCATTACCATGTGGAGCAGGAGTGTTGTTCCAGTTTCTGGAAGTGGAAGTGGAATTGTTGGAATTGGAAGTCTTTTTGTCCAAGTGCTAGGGTTTCTTGTCAGAGGACTTCTCTGTCTTGGAGGTGCTCTGACTAGTGTTTTCATGGGAGATCTCGGAGTGTCATTCCCAGTAACAGGAATCAACAGACTGGGCTAGCATATGGAGTCCGGTGAGATTGTCAGGTTTACTGACATGAGTGATTTCATCCTTGATGCGGGACAGAAGACTAAGGTAGAACTGTCAGCATAGTGCAGCTTCACCCTATTGGACTTTTGGAGCAAGTTGCTGGAAGCTGACAATGTACTATGTGATCTTGTGGGCCCCCTGCATGTGGAGCTTGTCAAGTTCATTTTTGGCATCAGCTTCCGCATTGAACAGACCAAAGTTGCTGTGTAGTTCCATGACAAAGTCAGAATAGTCATCTGCCCAATCCGGGGCTTGGAAAGGGTCCATTAGTGTGGGCTCAAAATAGTCAAGTGCTGTTCCACGCAAGTAGGAGAGGGCATAGTTGACCTTGACAGAATCCTGTTGGAAAGTGTCAGGGTGGTTGCAGAAGTAGAGCTGGAGTTGGATGAGGAAGGGTTGAAGTTTCTTTGGGTCGGAGCCGTCAAATTGATCCAGCTCACAGATTTTCATCCTAGGGTTAGCTGGGTGGGGTGCTTGTAAGTTTCCAGCCAGCAGAGTGATAGCCTGTGTGAGGTTGTTAGCCTGGGAAGCAGGTATGGGATTTCTGGGGGGTTACTGCTGGGGGGTCCACTGCCAGGCAGGCCACCAGGACCTCCAGGGGGACCTCCTGGTGGGCCACCAGCCAGGTTGTGGTTTCTCAGGGCGGGAGTGGAATGGTGTGAACTTCCATTGTCAGGAAGGTTGCTATCACCGTTGCCATCATCATCATTGCCGTCATCACCATTATCTCTAGGGTCATCAGGTGGATTATCATCCAGGAGATCTTCGATACAGCTGGGACGTGAGGGTGGTACATAAATGGTAGCATCAGGGTTAAGGGGACTCATGATATTGTTGGAAGGGCCTGGGCATGGAGGTGTTACATGGGTTCTCCGAGTGGTATAGAGTCCAACCATTTCGACGGTGCCAGCATGAGTGGCAGTAGTCGTTGTTTGGGGGGGCATGGTGAGTGTCAAGACTTGCAGTTCAAATATACTGTTATGGACATGTAAAACTGTAAGACTGAGAGAATGGAAGATGGTCCAGAAGGGACTTCAGCTTCAACTTATGTGCTATGCCTCTCGAACAATCACTGGGTCCCAAGGCTTTGGAACAGAGGGGTCAAGTAAGGTAACACAGTTCTGTGGTATGTGCAGAAGTGCGGAAGTAATGGTAGAAGTGTACTAAGAACACTATGGTAGGTTAACACAGGAAATGTGGTCAATATTTGAACTGAGGTCACTTAGTACAAATACAGGAGTTTATATACTAGGGGGTATATGTAAGGAGGTAACAGTAATGAGATCCGAGTCAGAGCAGAAGAGGTATTCAATACGGATCACAAGCAGAGTTGGGGATCATAGGGCAGAGGGGGAATGTAAGTGGATATCTAAAATAGGTACCCATCATCCATCAGTATGGGGACACAGACATTCCACAAGGAACAAGGTACCCTTGCTGATGGAGGGGCCATGAGGATTGGAGAGCTGAGTAACGGTAGAGTAGTAATGGAAATGATAGTGTGGAAGGCAGAACAGGAGTGCAGAATGTATGGATGTAACAAGTTTGAGCATTACTGTATGGCAGTCGGTTTGCATAACAATTATAATATGTGGACCGAAGTGAAAAAAACACCTGTTGGTGCAGGTTTGTGTGAAAGTGTGCAATTTCACAAAATGCATTATGTGTGTGCGCGTGCAGGGTAATGCTTGAGCAGAGTCTGAGGTCTGTCATGTGACCACACCCTCTTATAAACAGTGATTTACTGCCTCAGAACATATAAAAATATAGATTTTTTTTTGCTAATATAATGGATGCAACATATTTAAATGATTTTATGAGATTTATAGGGTGCTACATGAGAGTCTGGTTACCTCAGATTTCAACTTTCAAGTCACTGATTGCATGCAACTCCAAAGGATGAGTAACACGTTCCCAGGCTGAGTTATCGTGAAATTGGAACAGAACACCGAATGGGTACTTGTAGACACATCACATGACCTCACACTGTAACTCAGCCTGGGAAATAGTGACACAGCATGGGTGCTCATAGACACATCACATGACCTTTGGAGTTCACCCTAGGAATGTGTTACTCATGCTTCGGAGTTGTATGCAATCAGCGACTCAAAAGTTGAAATCTAAGGTAACCAGACTCTCATGTAGCACCCTATAAATCTCATAAAATCATTCAAATATGTTGCATCCATTATATTAGCGAAAAAAATCTATATTTTTATGTGTCCTGAGGCAGTAAATCACTGTTTAAAAGAGGGTGTGGTCACATGATGGACCTCAGACTCTGCTCAAGCATTACCCTGCGCGCGCACACACATAACACATTTTGTGAAATTGCACACTTTCACACAAACCTGCACCAACAGGTATTTTTTTCACTTCAGTCCACACATTATAATTGTTGTGTGAACCAACTGCCATACAGTAATGCTCAAACTAATTCACAGCTTGTGAAACCATTAGGGTGCACGCACTGCATTTTTGTGCAAACAGACCGCCATAGTGTCAGGCACCCAGAGTTATATTATCGAGTACTTCAACATCTGTCAGTCTGGGTGATCAATCACCTTTACAGGGTCTCACCAATATTCCAATCACTCAATTGCCATTGCCATTTGTGGGTTCATATTTGGGGACATCTCACTAGGAGCATTGATTAGACATCAATTGCATCCTATTCCCATGCCTGACACTCATTGAGTGATCATTATTATTATTTTGCACACATGAAATAGCAGGCTTATTAATCTTTAACAACAACACTCATTGGCATCACTGAGCCAAACTCTCAGTGTTGTAACTAATTCCCCCCATCATGCGACCACTTGCTTCATCAATATGTTCATCCTAGTGCCATGTTGACAAAGAATAAAATAAATCCTATTGAGCTTTTATTCTTTCAGTATCAACTAAATACAATGAATAACATGAGGGACAGGCATGAGAGAACCATGTAGGGCTGGGAGATGTCAGCTAACATGTGACCACAAGCCAGGCAGAGTGTAATGTATATGCCACCATCTCTCTCAGTCAATGTCCCAGTCATTGGTTAAAAATGAAGTCAAAAACAGACAAAAATTACAAAACATGAAACATGGGACAAGCTATGCATCACACCATGAATCAGGCAGTGTGCTTCTGGAACTGTTCATGAACACAGAAATGACCAACAGAGATCAAGAGAGTGGGGCACAGGGAGATACCTATATAGGAAACAGAAAGATAGAACTCCCATGGTATTTAAAACAGATGGGGAAAGTGGATGAAGGGAGGGATTGATGGACTCACCAGGGACCCAAACTTGTGTCTCTAAAGCAGAAACATATCATGAGATATCTGAAATTATGGGATACAATGATCAGGAACAAGTACATACACTGTAGAAAACTCAACACTTAATTTCAGTAACATTTACACAAATGGCAATAATCAGCAACTTTTTCATTGACAAATCAGTGCTTAGAAATGTTGTTACAGGGGCACCTGTGAGGGCAACCCAAGCAGACACTCTACACTCAAGCAGTGCACTGGCAAAGGGGAAATCCTAAGTCATATACAACTAGATACAACACAAGGGCATACCTGGCGAAGGGTAAATCCTAAGAGAAAACTATAAGGATCCCTTCGCCCACTAGCTAACAACTATATACTTTGGGCATCATAACTCCACACCTCCAAAGCCCAAGTCACCTAAGCCACAGGGGTGCTGAAATACAGACAGGGCAAAAGGAGGTGTTTGGAAGCTGCTGGGAGAACAACCAGCGAAGCTCTGAGGGCAAGAGGCCTGTTGCTGAAGCAGTGTCTGGTGGGATTGACTTTGGCTGGGGTGTGTATGCCTTGCATGCACTTTGCAGGACTTCGGCCAGGCATGGGAATGTTCGCATGGACTGGGCCATAGGGTGCAAGGACTTTGCAAGGATTTCGCAAAACTTCACAAGACTTCACAGGACTTTGCAGGGGTTCTCCTCACATGCACTTTGGCAGGGCTTCATATGCTTTGCATGCACTTCACAGGACTTTGGCTGGGTGTGGGAATGTTTGCATGGACTGGGCCATAGGGTGCAAGGACTTCACAAGGACTTCACAAGGAAAACAGTGGTTCCCCTCTGTAAGTTATGGACATACATTTATACCCATGGCCCTTAAGGCCATGTAGAACAGCACACATTAGTGTATATATTCTTATTATCTCATTGTATAGACCAGTGGGTCCAGCTACACATGGACCCACTGTATAGTTAAACCATGGGAACTACAACATAGTCCCCACCATTCTTTACACACACTATCACTACGTACTTGCTGCAATCCCATATAGTGGTTGACTTCAGTTGAGTATTGTGATAAGTGTAAGAATCTTACACCCTCACATTACCAAAAAACATGAACCCCATCTGCATGCTGCTGATTCAACCCCACTGGTACATCCATTAGCATGAATATCGCATGGCACATCTGGCAAGTGATCATGCCTGTGACACGAGGGTGGTAGGGAAAGTGCCATAGAAATTATACAACTTGCAGTGGGATGTATTGAGTGTGTATGAGTCCTGGGGACACCATATGTTAGTCACCATTATAATGTATATAGATGCTGTAAATATACACCAACTTCTACCATTAGTCCTCTTACTGCATGGGATCTACAAAGACTGTCTGTGCATAGTTGCCACTCCTGTTAATGATTCCCCACTCAATACCTCACTTGATTTGACCAAGTGGACTCGTAACGATAGGTCATAATGCCACTACGCACATGTCGCCCGGTTTCGTAGCGCTAGGCCCCGGCATGTTCTCTGTGAGTGGCGTCACGGTTACCACGTTGATGCTGATAGAAGCAATCGTAGGTACGGGTAGAAACACGAACGGGGAGGCATGCCCACGGTAATCTGAGCTTGGCAATGGCGAGCGTTGCGCTCACAACGGTGGCCGCTCCGCCTGCGTAAACACCATGATAAGCACACAGAATGGTGTCAGGGCCCATTCGACTGACCCATGTCACCGCGCATCAGTTTCATGTCCTGCGGAACAACAGTAATTATGAGTATATGCGGGAAAGGAAGGTCTTTCATAGAGGAGGGAGAATAGAGGGAGAGACCTTCCAACCCTTGAGAGATATGCCGCCGGAGTCGAATGTGATGCCTTTTCCTACAAAGCCGAGCGGCCGTGCCTCTTTGGAGAGTGCTCCCTTGTAATAGCTTTTCCAGAATAAATCATCTAGAACTGGACAGCAAGAGGAACAGCGACGTACATCTCCAGGAGCGTCGCGGGCTCCGCAGTTCCCTGTGTGACTGATAGAAATGTGCACTGCGTGGCAATCAATGTTCTGAACACGTCACAAAAACGAGTATTTACCATAGCTTTTCCTCGCGCCCATGCTGGAAAGAGTAGAAATATAAGTGTGCTATAGTGAAGAATGTGCTGTTTGAATTCGGCTGACCTTCATCATGAACAAAGATCTCGACATTCGGGATGTCTCTGAACGCTTCCTTGACGCGGTCACAGAAAGCTTGAGGGGCTCTCGTATCAGTTCCATGAAAGAGAAGACGACGACCCACCGTGGGCGTGCAGACATTGGCGGGGAGTTCCATACGCTATTGAATAACACTCTGAATGTCTGTCATATTTTGATTGACTGACAGCATCCCTCACCTCGCACGCCAGGTTCTGGCATTGAGTATACACAAGGCCGGTATCCCATCCTAGTTCAGCTTGAGATGCACCATCGCCTAGCAGCTGCACGGACACGCCGGGTTTCTTGTCCTCTTCCTTTGTATGCATAGTAGTAAATTTGTATGCCCCAAGCGTCAATGTGACGGCTGGTCACCTACAACATTACACACTAGAAAGCCAGGCACAGTAGACATTAAACACACTGGCAGCGTGTGGATCCACGGAGTCATCTTCAGCAACAGCAACCACACCCGCATCTCTAAGCTGCATTACACTGATACTGACCACCAGCCTGACAGCTTCGCGTTTTTTGTTCTCCCGCTTGCGCTCAAATCCATCTCCCAGTGATTCAAACGTGGTCAATGCGTCCAGCATGCCTTTGACTTGATTGTAGAATAGCTTGGCTTCGCCGGTCTTGTTCTTAGAATGCGCTGTTGCCCAGAATTTGTCTGGAGAGATGCTTGGGTGCTTTGAGGCAGGGAAGAGGAGGTATGTGTCGGGTGTGGTGGTGGTAGACATTTTTCTTGTGAAGGCACCGGATCAAAAGAGAGTTTGGGGAGCTATGGGGTTATACGGGTACACTTATATAGAAACACTTGGGAACCATAGCGCACTTACACGTACATCTACTCAATTACGCGTACACTTGGATACGCGTACACATACTTATATAGAAAGATCTTGGGGCGTGTGAGCGAATTGGATTGTAGCTTCTAATTGGATCACTGTGGAATAAGTACTATTAGAATGCCTTCTTCAACATGACATTGGTGGAAGCTTCACTATTCATGATTGGGCCATGTCGAATGTATCCTTGAGTGCTGGCGGTGGGTTGTATAACAGGTGTAATGTGGCAATCGGTTGGTTTGTCAGAACTTGACGACCTGATTACACCTTATCAAATGTGGCAATAAGCTACAAAGCACCTTCTTAGCAGCACAATTCAGCACAAGTTCTCGAAAATACTCATGCAGTGTAAATTATCATATTTTATTGTGGTGTCTGTAATAACAACATTTATATGCCATTTTTAAATTCCTGTTGATCGATGATCGGGCCTAATAAGGGTATCCAACAACGGCTTGGCAGGCCGGATATAGATTTCGGGTTTTTCCGACATTGTTTCCCGGGGGCCCATATATGGTTCTTTCTCCTGCCTTAGGTACCCGCGGTGGGTCCTGCGACACTGTACCGGAGCTGGGTTTAATACTCCGACATCATCTGCAGCCTTTATGATGATCCAGTAGGACAGTGGACCATCACGGATACTGCATGGTGAGCAGTGAGCTTCTTTTCGATATTCACCGCGTTTTACGGGTTAGTGATTGCGTCAGGAATACGCACCTTGGCCACATGTCATAAGATACGCCTGTACACAATCCTGGGTATTATATAGTAATCCGATTCCACGAAAATCCCGGCACCGCTGCATGTCCAAGTACTTTGACTCGCCGATGTGTAGACTGCTCAACGCTCGTGACAGAAGGCAGTTTTCTCACTTACCTGGTCAGAGGAGGCAGCCGGACTTCGCCTTGTGCCGAATGATATATTCCTCGATAAGAAGCGATTCAATCACGGTCTCCTTGCGCATTACTTTGGACTCCTGCATTGGACCGTGCGGGAGTGGGACTTCCCAAAGAAGAATCATTATATTGTGGTGTAGTGACCTACCCCAGCAGTTCAAGGGCCGCAGAGCTATCTGACCAATTCAAGAACCTGCTCAAGATGCGATAGAAGGTTAATTAAACTGCGGCTGGCATTCGCGTCTGACCATCTGAACGCGAGATCGTGCCGATGACATGTCTTCCCACGAAATCCATACGCCACCCAATCCAAAGGCGGCCTTATAGAGCCATGCCCTGGTAATCTCACAG
>QFFB01004673.1:0-13234 GCA_003316465.1 Ramaria cf. rubripermanens
TCACCAAATTTAGGCTGTGCATTAGAAGAGTTCAGGAGACGCTCTGCCTTCCAATGTAATGCATTACAATCAGGACATCTAATATTCATGGGACCCAGATCATGAGGAGACACATCTGCTTCAACTATCCTAGAGTGACCTGGTGGGAGATGACGCTGCTGAGGGGCAGGGGGTTGTTGAGGATCAGGTGGTGGGGGCTGCTGAGGGACAGGAGGCTGCTGAGCTGGTGGTGGATTAGCTGGTATCAATGGCAGAGGTGCTACTCTAGGATCTGCATGTCTGAGTGGGGGTGCAGGAGCTAGCTGTAGAAGTTCTTGTCTCTGCCTTCCCCTTTGCTGTAGAGGCCTAAGTGGTATGGCAGATGCTAGAGCATGCAAACCTGCCATTCCCTCAGCCCCCACTGGAGGAGGATTAGAAGCCAGCTGTACAGATTGTTGCCTGTGTCTTCCCATAGGCTGGGCTGCCATAGCTGGTATAGCTGGCATAGCAGCTGCCTGAGCATGCAACCCTGCAGTTCCTTCAGCCCTCACTATAACAGAAGCAGTAGCAGAAGCTGGCTGTGCAGGCTCTTGCACTGGTCTTCCCCTTCTCCTTTGCTGTACTGGCACAGCTGGCATGGCATCTGCCAGAGCATGCAACTCTGCAATAGTTACAGAACCTACTACAGGAGGAACAGAAACAGCCTGTCTCAATCCAGAGATGGCATCAGCCTGAGCATGAATTGCTGCCACCCGAACTCTGAGACTGGAAGAGGGTGCAGCAGGTTCTTCAGCTGGATTATCATCAGCAGCATGTGATGGTCCTGCAACGGGTGGTTGTTGAAAGGGATCATCTAGATGAATGGGAACATTGAGAGGGATGTGAAATGGTGGAGGTGGTGGAGGAGACTGGTTCTAGGACCTGATGGCAGTGGCTGCAGCAGCACGCTCTCTACGATCAGTGGTGGATGTCAGTTGTCTTGCCTGCCTCTCCCTTTCACACTCCACCTGACGATTCCTCTCTGGAGTAGATGGATCCCTTAAAAAGACAGGCATAAGCTCAGAAGGAGAATAACACAGCCAAAGACTTACATTTGCAAGCAGAAGCTGTTATAAAGACAGTGGAATGAGGCAATGGAAGCTAAAGACAGATATATCAATTTGGAGAAATAATAATGATGACATATTAGACTTACATTGGGACACAGACACTGCCACACTCACCCGAAAGTAATTCTGATGAGAGATATTAGACCTACATTAGGAAGAACCAGTGAGACCCACCAGAATGTATATAAGCAAGTATCTAGTGATGACATGCATTAGAGTTAAATTGAAAAGAAAAGACTATAATACTCACCAGCAAGGATTTCTTCTGGCAAAGGAGGGGGGAGATGGCAGGAGGCTGTGGCAAGGCTGCAGCACATATTAGCAGCACATATTAGACTTAAATTGAAGAGAAAAGATATAATACTCACCAGCAAGGGTTTATTCTAGCAGAGGAGGAGGAGGAAGGTGGCAGGAGGCTGGGGCAAGGCTGTGGCACATATTAGAGGCATATTAGACTTAAACTGAAAAGAAAAGACTGCAACACTCACCAGCAAGGGTTTATTCTTGTTATGATATCAGGATTACCTAGTATTTTTCCTAGTATTTCTACTATTTTCTTTCATTTACTAGGAGCATTCTACCTTTTGTTATGCTGTTGTCACACTCATGTCACCCAACGTCATCGGTGACATAGCAGTTCCTAGTCCGGCACATCATGGGGCTTCGCCCCTATACGCACATGTATAAGTAACTATAACATTAGTTACAACAATTTGAAGGTATTAGCCCTCTACTTCCATGAGAAGTCCGGTATAGTTAAAGCATGAAGATAACCTTCATAGCTGGTGAATCGCTGATGTTGACATTCTGCACCGTGAGATCGGCCAGTCTTTCTTCGCTCGCAAACACATTAAATTGCGTTCTTCCTTTTCCGGCATCATTCGCCATATCGACGCCAACCCGGTCTCAAATATATCAATAACAATTCTCACAGAGGAGGGTAGGGGGCAGATGGTGACAGGCAGAGGCAAGGCTGTGGCACATTAGCATTAGTTAGCATTAGCATTAGCATTATAATGGGAAGCAGATGCTATAGTACTCACCAGCAAGGGGCTATTCCAGCAGAGGAGGGATGATGGTGCCAGATGGCGGGTGGCAGTGGGATAGATTAGGACCACACAGGGAAGCAAAGACTATTCTAACCCAGCAGCAGCAGTACCTATTTAGCCAAACTACCAACCAGGGAGCGCAAGGGAGGGATTGTGCGGCGGTGGTGGTGGTGGGTTAGGTTGAGGGTAGCGGCCAGGGTCAAGGGTTAGGGGCGTTGGAGTGTTGTTGTAGCGCTGAACCGGTGGAGTGGCCTGGCTACGTGTTTGAACCGGTGGAGCGGCCTGGCTACGTGTTTGAACTGGTGGAGCGGCCTGGCTACAGTGTTTGAACCAGTGGAGTGGCCTGGCTACAGCGTTTGAGCTCACTGGTGCTTGCTGATGTAAATATATTAGTAAACATATTACATAAAGGACCCACAACCCACAAAGCTACTTTATACTTATTGATGCTGTCTATACTGTCTATACCACCATGTAAACTGTCTGAACCATATGTACCCTCTGTACCATCAATACTGTCTATACCACTGTGTATACTGTCTGAACCGTATGTATCCTCTGTACCATCTATACACTCAGGTTGCAGTCTATTTAGATATTGCAGTAACCCAGGACACTTAATGTAAGTACATTAAGGACTGATTTTTTGGTGTCCAAGTTGCTGATTTTAAGTAACCAGGGAGCAGATTTTCATTGCTCTGATCAATTAGCTAAACACCAAAATCTCATATCCAGAATGTCCAATTTAGTAACTTAAAACTCTGGTTTTTGGCTTTCAGGTCATTAAAAAATGCCATACTAAAGCACATAAAAAATGGTGCCTTGTATCATGGAAAATACACTTGTAATTACATTGAATAGAAGCTATCATGGTATGGTACCCACAGACATAAGCATGCAGGACAAACTTTAGAAATAAACAAAGTAGATGTTATGATCCAGTTCCTCATGGATCCCCGGTGACCCCATTTAGTAACTAACCCCATCCCGAGCCCATACTCTGAGCCCGACCTAATCCAAGCCCAAGCCTGAACCCTGTTCTTATCCATCCCCAAGCTTTATTATGATTCCCTTAGTTCCATCTGACCCTGTTCCTCTGATATCCATATATAAGTCTCGCTCTGTATGTACTTCACTCTTCAGTCAGAAATCAACTTAAATACCCCTGAATCCCTTATTAGTTTCTTGCTCTGTTCCCTCTTAGTCCTCCTGCTCCTCTTGTCTGACCTTGCTCTGAAATTAAGGGCACATGCACTAGTGGATGGCACAGCATATAAGCTGAAGCCAAGCCCTTACTAATCCCCCTTGGTCAAGCTTGCTCTGAGGTCCCACGCATAGACCCTGGTCTTAACAGTAGAACACAGCTGAGAATGCTAGAGCGAGTGCGAGTACTAGTCTAGTGTGAGTACAATGAATGTAAGTGCAAGAACAGTGCAATGAGAACAGTAGTGTGACAATCAAGTGCCAGAACAGTAGTCATCCTCGTAGAACTCTAGTTATCATTGGCATCATCATCAGAGCTGGTGATGGCAGCATGTTAGAATGGGACATCCTAGTGCAGTGAGTTAGCTATTGTCTTTGACACTAGGAAGTAAGGACCTTAGCCAGCTTTGCGAGACTCTATGGCTATTGAAATATGTAGTTTATTGTCATTAGGTAGCACAACAATCTATAGTGTCTTCAACACTAGGAATTTACTCTATTTGTCTTTAGTTGGACTAATGTTGGACGAATTCCCTAGCCCGGAGGACAGGCTCAAGCCGAGTGATAAGGGATGCCGGTGCCTAGCGAGGCAACCGCAGCCAAATAGTGATTCGGGCAGCCGAATACAACAGTTGTAAATACAAGTAGATACAAAAGAAAAGAGGAAGTGCAGGAGTGCAGGGGAGAACGAGAGTCGCTACCTGATGACGACACATGGCCGTTTAAAACCCAGTGGGAAAAAGCGTTTATGCCGTGCAGGGATACGAACAAAAAGAAAAGGAGGGAGGGAAAGCACGAACAGAGCGAGGTTAGTTCATGTACGGTACTTAATACGATAAGTACCTATGCGAGGTAGGCCCCGACTGCGGCTGAGACACGTATGACGGCTCACTGACACGGTGTTGACATGAGCACTGACGTGTCTTAGCGGGAGTCTAACCTAAATGCGCAGCAGCATTCAGGGCAAAAGGTGACACGGCAGATGGTAGAGCGCACCACCAAGAATGAAGAATGAAAGAGCAAGGAAGACAGGCTGGGACTACAGGAGAACAACATGGGGTCACGTGCGACCTGAAAAAGGCAGCGGTGTCGGTGCGACGATTTTTACATCTGTAGCCGTGCGCGCCTGGTCACCAGCATGACCGTTTTCCCTTCTTTCTATTTTCTTTGAGATGTGTACCTGCTAACTAGGCGCCGGTAATCCTTCCTGTGTCTTGCCATGACGTGTCTCTGAGCCAGTCGCGGAAAGAGGTGCGAAGTAATGGTCAGCCTGGTGCTGTGGGTGTCTGGCATGGCTCCATGGATGTGCGTGAAATTGGACATAGTCAGCTTTTTAAGCGCATCATAATCCTGGTCATAATTTCCCAGCCGCCATATCGCATTCGGTTCCGCCTTCAACATCTACTGCTTACTGACTCGGCAGAATCCAGACTGGATAATTACTCTGTCTCGGGACTCGGCACACAGCCTCTTAGTGACGAATCGTGAGGGCAGGATCTAATGATAGATCAAGTGCGTCCCTATGATTTTCGTCCCAGGAACAAGCTGCTACGTCTCAAGTTTACAAACCAGTAGGTTTGCCTACCTGTCCTACCCAACATCATATAAGCTTAAGCAGGATGGCTAATTTGTGGCAGCCTCCTCCACCTCCTCCCACCAAATTGGGCCGCTATCGCATTCTGTCCCCCAATGCGGGAGTCCGTGTCTCTCCCTTGCAGCTCGGTGCCTTGAGCATAGGTGATAAATGGTCGGAAGTCATGGGTAGCATGGACAAAGAATCATCTTTCAAGCTACTCGACGCTTTTTATGATGCCGGCGTAAGTGCTGAATTTGCCCCAATAATTGCGGCACTTAACATTTCAGCTATAGGGCAATTTTATTGACACCGCTAATGCCTATCAAGACGAGACCTCAGAGCAATTCCTAGGCGAATGGATGGAAAAGCGCGGTATCAGGGATCAGATGGTCATTGCCACCAAGTACACCACAGGCTTCAAGAAAGGCGACAGTACGATCCGAATCCAGATGAACTATGCGGGAAACAGCCACAAGTCGCTCCACTTGTCTGTCGAAGCAAGTCTCAACAAACTCAGAACGACTTACATCGACATTCTCTACGTGCACTGTACGCTGCGTTCTCGCTGTATTAGTAGAGGGGTTGATGAATGCTCGTTTATAGGGTGGGCGTTTGACACCTCTGTGGAGGAAGTTATGAACAGCCTGCATAGCCTGGTCGTCGCTGGAAGAGTGCTTTACCTCGTATGTTGAATGATATTCATCGACTAGTGACTCCGCTCACCATCATCTTATTACCAGGGTGTCTCGGTGCGTGTGGATGGCTGTCAGTCCGCAGATGGTCGGTTAATATTCGATGAATGTCACAGGATACTCCAGCGTGGATCGTAGCAAAGGCAAATCAATGGGCAAAGTGCCACGGCAAAACACCCTTCTGCATATACCAGGGCAAGTGGAGTATTCTCGAACGCAGCTTTGAGCGCGACATCATACCGATGGTTAAGTCTGAAGGCCTCGCTCTTGCACCCTGGGGAGTTATAGGCCAAGGTCGTCTTATGACGGACGAAGAAGAGAGGCGTCGTAAGGAAAGCGGCGAGGGAGGTCGTACACTGTCTTCTTCGCAGTGGGAACGCACCCCAGATGAGGTCAAGGTCAGTCACAAGCTGGAGGAGATCGCAAAAGAAGTAGGCGCAAAGCATATCACCGCCGTCGCCATTGCGTACGTCATGCATGTATGTCCATTCACCTCTGCCATTGCTGGCTAGCGTTGAAATTCTGTTGTTGTAGAAAACTCCCTACGTGTTCCCAATCATAGGAGGACGAAAAGTCGAACATCTTCACGCTAACCTGGAGGCGCTTGATATCAAACTTACACCTGAACAGATTAAAGCTTTGGAGGAGGCCTTGCCGTTTGATAAAGGCTTCCCGAACACCATGATCGTGAGTATCAGTATCTACCAGGTTCCAGTGCCTCACATGCATTCCATACAGGGTGACGGTACATTTGACCCGTTCTACGTGACGATCACAGGCCACACGGACAGATGGCCTGCTGCACCCCCACTGAACCCTTGACTTGGCGCGTTTTAATTATGTGAACGGTAACACTTTGATCAAGATGCCATAGACAAGAACGAGATGAGGTGTTGGTTGTTATGATGGTGATACGATACAGTGGAATGCGATGTAGGACAGCATCCTGTGATATGAAGCTAGTTAAGTAGCTCATGTCGTTAGCTCCCTACCCGCGCGTATGAAATCCATATCACCAATGATTCTTTGAAGAGAGACAGTATGAGTCCAAATTCAGTTGTAGATCCTATGGATCCTTTGGGCCTGAGAAATACTACCTGGCCTTGGCCGCAGTGCACTGACATGGGATAGCTAGCAGAAGCTGTTGTAAAGTCTGATATGTGTGGTATTTTCCCTGGTATTTCTAGCATTTTCCCCAGTCTCTAGCTAGTAAATCTCCTTACTGTCACACATGTGATGTTCTTGTGACTCAATGACTTATGGCAATGCAGGTTACTACTACACTGGTATTCCATGATACCCTATATCCACTTATGTATAAGTAGCTAGTTTTATAGTTACAATAAAACATCAGTAAAAAGCCCATTTGCTCACATAGGTTGAGCCCAGTGTGTGAGTTAACAGCTGTCCTCACAAGTTTTGTCTCTTGTACATTGTGCAGCATTCCTATCTCCTTTCCCATATATTACAACAAAAGCAGTTCAAAGTTTCAGGGTGAAGTCTTGAGGAATTTCAAGTATGAAGAAATGATAGCACCCTACACAGCACCAAGACAGGGATTGGAACAGTACTAAGCTAAAGTAAAGAGAGGCTGCCCCACACATACTGCAGTTCACCAGATTTCCCCAGCATTAGGCCTTGGCTCAATAATCTACCATCATTACTACCTGCACACAGCACTAGGTATGGTTGAAATTCAATAGCCAGCATGTGTTTCATGAAAGTCAAAATAATACTTGGTTCCCATTTCCTCATCTTGACTTGTTCATAATCCCTCCCTTCACTCCATAGCACAAAGCCTCTGAAATTTGAAAGTTAAAAGACCTTCCACCTGGGAACACTCACACATGAGGTCAGGATATGTTACAAAGTCATGAACTTGAAAGATCTGAGATTGCAACAAAGCCAGCATGGAGTACTTCCCCATCTCCATTTCATTTGTCATAAAGATGCCCTTCCTACTTCATCACAGTAGATCTGTTCTTATCTGCATGGTGGAGGCATTCTATGTGTTCCCAAGTGTGGGTGGACCATGACTTGAATATTTTCAAGTCAAAGAAAGAAAAAGAAAACCATTGGATATCATACACATCCCCTTGCACACAGAACTGAAAACCTACATTGAGTAGTGTTGATATACTATAATGCTCCATGAAGATGAGAAGTCTTCAGGTCTAAGTAGTAAATCTTACTTATTTAGGATAAGAGAGAGAAAGATTCAATATAGGTTTTACTGCTACCATCCCACTCTGTGCTTGACCCATTGCTGGGTTGTGCCAATGACTCCTGTTATGAAGACTCTTCATTTCCATGTCCATTTCTTTGTGGACACATGCAATCCAGAGGCAGCATCAGTTGCCTCATATGCTCTATGTGTTGATGTGAGAGCCAGCTGCTCCCATCTACTATGGCCACAGCCATCCCTGTAGTGCCTCTAAGGCTCTCTCTCTATGGGCCATTCATTTTGTTATGAAGTGATCTTTGGCCTCTTAGGCCTCCATGGAAAGTCTGATTGCTCTCATGCTCACATCCGATCTGTGTCTGATGTTGTGATAAAAAGAATATTGTAATAATCATTGTGATGTCATTTCTTTTCTTATCCTTTTATTGCTCTTTCTCTGTCTTTCTCTCAATCATAAAAATTAGAAATAATGTTCAAAAAAAGGAGAAAGGGGAAATCTTGTTTGTTATATTCAGGGAGGAAGCAACAAGATAACACCCGGCCCACCCGCGCGAGCCGCAGATGCGCTATGACATCACGAGTACAGACAGATGGGAAACGCACGTGATTACCCCGCATATGCGTCACCGATAATTGATCGGCCCAGTTACATGGCGAACAGGTGCCTGAGCCGCCTGAATGATAAAAATAGAACAAAAAGGAATGTTGTGACTATAGAGGGTCGTACGAGGATGGTAATGACACAGGATTTAGAATCAAGGAACACATCAAACATATCCAATAATTGGATCGCATATAGGATGGGGGAAGGAGCGGCTTTCGAATTATTATGTCAAAGAGACAGACATTTTTTTTTTATTACCTTTCTTACTTGTCATCAAAAATTATATTTCCAATCCCCCCATTCACTATTTTCTTCCCCCTGATGACTGATTATTTTCCAGATTTTTTCCACTATCCAAAACAAAAATCCGGCACTATTTGCTTCACAGATAGTACTATCCTTCATCCCCTTAGTTACTAAATTTTCAGACCTCCGTCCCTATTATTAGCATTCCCAAAATCACCCATACACCTTCTCATATAAGTATCAAAATATTCCTGTATGTTGTTCTTCAGCCAGAATTATATCTTTCCTGATACACTTAGAAAAAGCTCAGGGCATTCAGACTTGCCTTTCAAAAGAATTTCCTATCATCCTCTTCAACAAAAAAATTCTATAATATACAAGCTAGCTACACTAGGCTATCTATCTGCTCTCTCAAATCATTACCATACATCGAACCTCCCTTCCTTTACCCGACCAACGATCCATCTTGATGCCAGAGGAACCCCTGAGCCGAACCGCTGGTACATCATCTCCGACCCCCGCACTATGTCACCTTCGATCAATCAACGCATGTGCCATATTCGGCATCACGTTTACGAAGGAATCAAAAAGGATATATAGATATTAATATCTGACATGTAGTTAGGCACTGTTCACCTTCTTGAGCAGCTCTGTGACTGCTCCTATCCATCATCATTTAACTGACTGATTGAACTTCATTGGCTCAAGTTTAATCAGTGAGGATCATTACTCTTGGCTTGTTATCCTTGATGACATGCCATATGACTGATGGTGCTGCATGGCTTTTGAGCCTATGCATGTGGAGCTGTGCTCTTGTATGGAGACACTGCTCATGCCTTGCCTTTGGCTCAGGGAAAGGGACTGCCAGCTGGAATCTGTTGTAAATACTATTCTACTTACTTGTCATATACTTAAATCATGCATGCCGACACGTAGCTTCATCGAATGGACCATTTCTACCATTACTATTCCATACTTCCACTACTATCTCCTTTACCATTATCTTTCACAATCATGACACATACACACTCCATTTGTCCAGTTTGCACACCAAGTTCCCCTCCAAACATATCAAATCCCCTGGGGCTGGCTTGCGATCCAATCCACTTACATCACACATGAGGCGAGGGATGATTGCAAGGTGCAGCACCTGACTGAGTTGAGGCTACAACACCAAGGACATGCATTCACATGTCGCCACATCCCCTATTCAACCCCGAGCGAGCTCACCACCACTCCGAGTCCCATGTACCATCCATATGACTAAATCCCCACACCCATCCACACCGAGGAGCATGATCACCACTCGGGGGCTGCTCACCACGTATCATGATGTAGGGACGCTACGAGTTCCACTTTAGTTTATGTCTGACCCTTCGTGTCTTCATGTGTGCATATACGTGGTATTTAATGAGCCTGTTGCTCTTGGTGTAAATACACAGATAATTGTATTCACCTTCGAGTCTTACCAGCTAAGCCGCTTACATTTGAGTTAAGCTATCCCAAGTGTTCATCTCTCATCACCTTGTGACATAGGCATATTCTCGTGCTAACATTACCTTATTCGATATAATCATTCACCTATACCGTTATAATAGAATCTGTGACATCAGGTCGTGGTGCAACTCATCATCCTGAATGCTAGGGGACACATGGTCTTCTATGCGTAAATCACCACCTTGTAAGGGTGGGCTTCCAGTGAAGTCACAATCTATGACCTCACTATCTTCCAGCTCACTGTGGGTCAAGCTGACTGTAGCTTGAGTCAGGTTTGAGCCTAACTGTTCTACAGCCATATTACACAAGTCTTTGACTTGTGCTGCTCTGTGCCATGTTTTCATTGTGATACAGTTTAAGGCATTCCAATTATACCATGACTACATAGTGATTGTGTAAGGTTTCTTACACATTATCACAAAACCACACTGAAGTCAACCAATGAATGGGATTGCAGCAAGGTATGTAGCAACAGTAGTAGTGCAAGAGATTCTGGGAACTGCACAGCCATTCTCACAGACTAACTATACAGTGGGTCCTTATGTATCCAGACCCACTGGTATACATACAGGGTGATATACTATGTTATTATGCACACAGCCTTAAGGGCCATGTGGGTAAGTATTTATATATTACTTACAGATTGAGATCACTACACTACTTTGGCAAACCTTGTAGTTCACCACTCCTGATAATTATTCACAACGCAAATAATCAGGAGGACATCAAAAAGATTTAAGTTCTCTTACACAGAGTCACAAGACCAACTGAAGTTAACCAATGAGTAGGATTGCAGTATAGTGACAGTATAGTGTAAAAGTTTGTGGGAACTGCTATGCAGTTTCCACAGATTAACTATACAGTGGGTCCATGTGTATCTGAATCCACTGGTATACATACAGGATGATATAATATGTTATTATACACATGGCCTTAAGGGCCATGGGTAAGTATTTCTATATTACTTATGTCATGACACATTCCAGACAATGTAATTCAAGCCATGGGACAATGGACATCTGAAGCCTTCAAAATTTACATACAAAAACACCCCATCATCCTACATGCACTCATCTGCAGTTGTGCTACAACTAATGTTCCTCATTGATAAGACAACATCCATCTCTCTATCACCATCATATACTATTGTGATAAAGAAAATTATGAAAATTATGATAAACATTCTCTCTATTACCTCATGCTTAGTCCCAGAAGGCTAATATAATATTCAGACAAATTATTGGATTTTTATCTAGAGAATAAAAATCTATAGTAGCCTAGATACGGCTGGACCATGTTTCCTGGGCCTTTGATGCCCACTACATCACAAGACCAAGGATAGATCATGGATTGAATCACACATGTAATTACCCCACACAACTACCAAATCAGTGTGCTTATGTAAGCATCAAACCTTCTGAAGGGCAAGCAAACAACTAAATTGCTACAGCATGGAGACTGTTGCACAGGGTCATTAGAACCCATGGCATTAGAAGGGAGTGGTGTATTACATAAAATCACTAAATTAAATGCTCATTAGACAGGTCAGGAAATTAACAATCCATATCAAATGTTTTTCATAAGTTTTTTTTTTTTCATTTTACTTTCTTATGTTTCCATTCATTAATTACTATTGTCATCCAGTAGAAGAAATTCATCTCCAATATCCTAGCAAGTATCCATGTCCATCCGATGTTTCATTATGAGCAGAGGAATATTTGCTCCACCATTCATCCATCCATCCATCTATCCCTGCAATTTATTCCCACCTCCCCTATTGTTTCCTTTGCAGATATTTTTAGACTATTCTTGTATAAATACTTCTGTAGTTCCTACAAGAAAAGACAGATAAAATATTGGCCAGAACTTTTATCTTGCATCTAAATATATACTTATTAAAACCACTGAGAAATTATTTCTTAAGCTCTACTCACTGTTTCTGGCAGCTTCAACATCCTAATATTAATATAACTATTACTACAGCTCTAGGCCTTCAAAACCAAACATTTTCATGATTCAGAACCATTCAAATGGCATATTTTCCGCCACCAGCATCACTGAGCTGAATTCCTGGTTCACCACCACAGCCGATCATTGAGCCCCCATATCATATGACACATGCCTACTATTCAGCACCATGTCAATAAGGCATAGAGAGCTTGGTTTACTGTAATATTGAGCATCAATATTATCAAAGCTCTTTTTATCATAATATACACTGTTATACTTTTGTCAATCCTTTGTTTATGCACAGCTGCCTCACCAGGTACTGGTCAGTCCTGTAACCATACACCCCCACTCCCTTCTAAGTTATATCACATGGATTCAAGCAACTTGTGTAGCAATCTATGATGATGGGAAGTACATCCTATTTAGGATAGGATGTCATTCAGGAACCAAGTCAGCCCAAGGCCCAACCCAACCCAGACTAGTGGCAGCATAGCTGTTTTGGAACCCTTCAAGACTTTGGTATTAGAGCTAACACCTCAATCTACCAGAATGTGTTGTTTATGAGTCTTAAATATTAACACTGCTGCAGCACAACTCCAGAAATAATTTAATATTTGTATCTTGGTTGCAATCCATGTAATAATTAATCCAAGTCATCACAGATGGAAGGCAATATGTTTGTCAGTAGCAATGCATAATAGACAATTGGCCTTTAGGTTTAGGACACTATTGGGGTCCAATTATTCCAAAAGAGGGAATGTATTCTGAGGCTAGAGGAAGTGAGTGAACTAACTTAACTGACTGTCAATGCACTACAATAAAAGGAGAATGTAATGAGGTGGCTTTTGCAAACAACTTGACTAGACTTGTGAAAGTCACCTAGAGGGTAAATCTAAGTGGCTAAGTAGATGAGGTCATGAAGAAATGGGATAGAAGATATGAGGATATTCTAGCAGGTTATATGCCCTCCTTTTATCAACAGTATAAAGTAGCAGGTGTGGTGCCTGTGGGTGTTTTTTGTCAGCTCTTAGATCAGCAATTTGTCAGTGGACCGCTCCACCGGTACAGCACTATGGTACCCAACACTGGTCCAGCAATACTACCCAGCCCAGGCTACCACCCAACTTCCCTCATTCCACCATCCTGC
>QFFB01004679.1:0-16210 GCA_003316465.1 Ramaria cf. rubripermanens
ATTAGAGTTGTGGGTGTTTCGATCGAGAGAAGTATTGTCCTTCAACGGTGCTCGATCACGTGCTTGCTCGTCATGGTCACCTCCGTCTGCCTTGCGTTTCTGGCCTTGATAGCGAGTGTCAGATGGCAAAGGAGACGGTGTGGTCGACCGGCGAGCATCATGAGAGTCTGTCGAGACCGATGATTGGGGGGAATCATCGATCCAGAATGCGGCAACTTGCTCCGCGATGGCTGTGGACGAATGGGAAAGTGATAGTTGCTTATCCTCTACATTCCCCATCTCGTTCGGATTCCCGTTATTCTGCCATTCTTTCAGTCCTGGGTTCCACCAGGACTGCTGTTTAGCTTCACAAGAGTCTGTGTCCTTGCTATCTACAGACTGCTCGACCGAACTTATTGCCCCTTTCTCCAGCGCAAGAGAAATGCCGCTTTTCTGCAAGGCGAGAGCAATAGTTTCAAGGTTGATACCAGGAGTGCTGCCATCCGAAGACGCGCAGCCACTGAGTAGAGAGGCGGGAAGATTAATATCTAGGTTACCGCTGACGACGCGTTCCAACAGGCGAATAAGATTCTGCTCATCTGTGCATGTAAGATCCACTTAGTTAGATAAAAGATAAGATAGTGCGGAAGTATTACTGGTGAGATCCAATAGAGTCGGAGCCGGATTGTCCAGAGCTATTGGCGGACCCAATTGGGGCGCGCATGCCGCGGCCTTCGTCTTTCCTTTCTTCGGTAAGAGCACTTTGGGAGCCATACCCGCACTGCCCTCTCTTCTGTTCTTCATAGCGACTTTATGCTTATCATACACATGTCTCCGCCACATAGATTTCGCATTTGGGCCATGATATTCTCGTCTGCAGAACGTGCATCGTAGGACGGTCTTTTCGTGACAATCATCCGAAGGACCATACTCGACAGTGGTGTCGGTAACAGCGTTTTCCCCATGAGCATAAAAGCCTTTCGTGCGACTATTCTTGTCTTTGGTCTCCTTCGCTTGGCGGCACCTGCCAGCAGCCCCTGCGCCAGTACATTCAGCAAGAGGTGCCCAGCCGCGTGGTGGTTCAAGGTCGGGGGGATAGTCAAGTCGGTTCGGATTATCTCTGCGGAAGTCATCCGCGTCCAGGAACCAGTCGCGATGGTTGTGTAGAATAGCATAGGTCAAAGGTGTTCCGGGTGCAGGGTCACCGTCGCTAGAATTACCATTCAGTACCTCAGGACGAATGCCCGGGTCAGCATTATGCGGCAATGGAACGACCAAAGGTGGACGAATAAATGTGGCGGTGGGGTCGTTTTTGCTTACATCCATTGTTGGGATGGTGGAAAGGTTAGATTGGACATGTCGTTGAGTGGTGCTAGCGCGAGGTGCAATGGTCACTCGGGGTTTGGGAGGAGGCACGGCAGGGGCATCAGGCTGATGAGAGAACGCAGTGGTAAGAAACGGAAGAACAGGATGTTGTGCTAAAGGGGGGAAGGGGGGGAACTCGTGTAGGCGTTGATATGTATATGGCGGTGGACGACTGGGGTTGTGGGGCATATGGACAGTGTAGCCGCGGGTAACGGTAGACTGTTCTGACGCGCCAGTAGAATCAGCCCGTTCACTTTGGATCGCACTGGGCTGCTGCGGGTCTGAGGATGGACGCGCACCGAGTGGGGCGGGCGTTTGGGCAGACAAGGTCGGTGCGGAGCGTGTGTGAGCAGGACGTGAACAAGAAATAGGACCGGTTTCGCTCAGGTTTCGTTTAGAACGTGGCGGCGGGTGTCGGGTTGTAGACTGTGAGGTATTTTGTGGCTGGGTTCGAGGGATGGAGGACACTGGCGAACGTGTCGCAGTGGCCGTCTGAGACTTCATCGTGGCCACGATGATGGATGAATACGGGAGCTGCAACAGCAAGTCAGAAACGCGTCTGGACATGACCACGCGTAGCGACGCGACTTGGACACATCTCCAACGCGTCCACAGCGCGACTCGGGTGGAAGAGAACTTACACGACAAGACAAGAAATCAAGAACGCGAGAGCAAAACCAGAGCGACAACAGGGCAGAGAGACTGGGACCGGAAATGACGAGGAAAAGATATCGCGAGAGGAAGAGGCTAATGCTAATATTTGTGGTGTGGTTGAGGTTGAGGTGAAAGCCCTGTGGGCCGGCCTGCGCTGAGTTTTAACTGGAGAGAAGAGCGCGCATAACTTCTCCACCCACGATCATTTTGCTTCATACACAATTTTTGAGAGCTACGCCGCTCGAGTTCTTCAAGTCTTCTCGATGGAAGTGGTCAGAAACTGTGATCCTGGCCATCGTAGCGAGTACCAAGACGACCTTCGCTTGAGCTACACGAGGGCAGAAAATTTTACACGGCAAGACACTACAGATTGACCAAGGGTTTCTACACGAGCACAGTACCACCAACGAATCTCTCAGATATTCCGTGGAAGGCTTTTCGCGGCTCAACGGCCTCGACGCTGTTGCGTCTCCCAACGCGTCCAATCACGTGACATGTTCTGGCACGGTTGGTCACACCGTGACAACTGGGTTGATACTACTCATACACTCATACGTCCTTGAAATACTAAAGAAAAATATCTAGCGAAACATCAGCATGTGCGCATTCCGACGTGCACATGCACATCGATGGCACCGATTGACCCCAATATCATCGGCATGCCGCCATGGGGCCCCAGCCATCCGAATCTGAATCAAGT
The DNA here is from genome assembly GCA_003316465.1 of Ramaria cf. rubripermanens. Taxonomy (NCBI): domain Eukaryota; kingdom Fungi; phylum Basidiomycota; class Agaricomycetes; order Gomphales; family Gomphaceae; genus Ramaria; species Ramaria cf. rubripermanens. The sequence continues at coordinate 2,699 of QFFB01004679.1, forward strand.
TCGAAGGTGGTTGGTTCATACGTTAGAAGATGGTTCCAGAGTGTAGAAGAGAATCCAATCGGTCAGCCACATACTTTCTTTCCCGATCAAGCGTGGGCTTCCCGATGCTGCCAGAGACAATCAATGTCCCTGCACAGATGGCAGAACCCGCAAACCGATGTATACAGAACCGGGGATGCATTGAGAGGGCTAGCATCCCGATGCCATCGAAGATCCGTCCCCAAGAACAAGCCGGTTCATGAGCAAAGTCCGGGGTAGCCCAGCCAGACACAAGAAATTACAGCGTAATTGCCTGCTGTCTCCCATGCATGCAACTTCTCTGCCTCAGGAACGCGTGCGCCCCATATGCACCGTTTACAATTCCAAGGGCCGCAGTGATGAATAGCAAGTGCCAGTCGTCATAAAGAAAAGTCGAACTAGAGCTACGTTACTTACCGATAAGGCCCCCGGCTTACCACAGTAAGTTGCTATTTGGGAAGGGAGTGGAGAGTCCCAATCCACGACGTAGTAAGAGCGTCGAAGCCGAGACTGGCTGCTGAGACGGCATATCCGAGTTCCGAACGGTTCGTCTAACACAGCCAGAAGAAAGCGCGAGCAGTAACAACGATCCTAAGCCTGCGTTATACAGTCGTAAGATTGACGTATGAGAAAGGGCTTCAATCTCGGAATTGCTTCCGCGAGTCGTGATGGCGATCCATTGACGACGTATATCTTTTCAATCTGATTTACGGTAAGATAGTACACGTGTGGTATCATGATGGACACCCGTATATGGCATAAATCTAATGCCCGAAATATACACATGACATGCAGCGCAGTATGTACTCATTGGAGCATTTGGCTTCATAGTCATATTGTATGAAATCAGGATGAACTTTCAACGCGTCGAGTGCGCTGATCAATTGACCTGCACTCACAGTCACTGCCGTTGAGCTATGGTTTATATAAGTCGACTTGAAGCTACAGAATTTTGCTGCGATCATATTATAATGTAACAACCACACTTCATTGGCCTCGCCATCGGCTTTTAGTATACTTCAAGTTGATATGCACTTTGAATTGGCTCATAACTCCTCAATGTAGGTCAGCCATAAGAAGCAAGGGAGGCAGCAGGGTGAAGGAGAACTGGCATTTATACATTACGACGCCTATGCGACCGTTCAGCCATTGTCCTAAATTGAGGAACAGTGCCAATGCCGACGCACGGATCCGGTGAGTGGCGAAAGCTTCGAAAGGGCACAGCTTTGCGTATGTCTTGAGTGCAGGGATAAGATCTTGCGGGGGATCTAGCCAGGCTGCTTCGACTCGGAAGACATTTGACGCATCTGTCATCCTTGACAGGGTGCTGATATGCGGCACAAGTACAGACGCCCTCTCCAATGCCAGGACCTTGAAGTGTCCTACGCTCAAAGGTGGTCAAAGAGGAGCAGTATAGGTGTATGCCACCCTCTATATCATATGTACTGGAAGAACGGGTGACAAGTCGGAGGGCTGGGACGTCAAACGGCCAGGAACAGCACTGTAAGATGTCATCGAGTAGCAATGCATGAAAAGGTGCGACAAACATTGAGTAATGAAGATGGACTAACTGGAATGCTTCTCCCGACACATGCTTTCTATAACTCATCATGCACTAGGTGTAGAAAGCATTGTACGGGGGGGTCGAGGGGAAGGGGGGGGGGTCCCTGGTTCGACTAGAAAGTCGGGTTAGGACCTTTGCGGAGACGCCGATCTTACCGGAGACATTCAAGTGATAGCACGAACTTGAAACTTCCCACAATGAGAGTTACGTGCATAAGCATTATCTTGGATTCTTGGTCAGGCGAGAGAAGTATGTGTGAGACAGCCATGTGTTATTGTGTATGTACGTGAGTTGAGACGCGCTGGATGGCTTGCCTCGTGTATCAAAATTGATACAAGTGCTTTGCCTTGCCTACCACTTCGTCCCAGGTGCAAGGCAGTCGGACGGATGTTATGGCGTCCACCAGCACGAAGAGATTGGCGACAGGGAATATTAGCCTACCACCCAGTGTGAGCAAGAGTTACTTATCTCCGCGGAGTACAGCGATTGCCTGACAACACACCACAGTCGTCTTCTAGACGTACGCTTCCAATAAAGGTAGATACTCAATCGCCAATTTTTTGTTCAATGGACGCTCTGCACAAGCTAAGGCATCCTCATAGCGCCGTGATGCAGAGCCCTTGTCTCGAGAAGATATTCAATACGATCTCTTGGACGCCATTTTTAGCGACCAGCATGCTGTCTTCACTGATCAGTCCATCGAGGGAAGCAGGTCTCGTGTACCGAGAAAAGTAACGTTTTGCGAGCTATATTCTCTAACAATAATAGCATCTCCTCGATGTTCTAAAGTCCTGCGCGAAAAAATGGCCGAAACTCCTGAATTTGGCGTTGATTTTGCAAAGATCTCCCTGTTAGCCAATGTTGGACGAATAAATACTACAATGGCATGTAAGTAAATTTTTACGACCGCAAATTGGTAGAACTACAGTTCTTGCCTTGTCTAGTCTTCCCAGAGATGAGGACAGTTCTTAGAAGTTACCATCCGATCCCAAGTCTGCAAAAGACAGACATGAATTTACAAGATGCTCCTCGAATAAAGAATTGCCTGAAAGCTTGTCTCCTCCCTGGGGAGGCCGATTGTCCCCCTTCCACTCCCGTGGACATTTCCGCCAAGGGTGTATGTTGGCGTGGTTATTCTCTCTACCTCGTGCACCTAATTCCTTGACTTCGCTACAGCAAACGGGAATTATCCCAACCACAAGTATTGTGAATCTCATATTCGTGCTCTCTAACCATTCCATCGTACGTATATGTGTTTAGAAGCCTTGATCTTTGCTATTGATGTACATGCATGCAGCCTATCTCCAGATTGCATTTCGAACCCCCTTTTGATTTTCTTGACCTATTCTTGCCGGTCAATGCATCCTCATCTTCACGAGCGCGGGCATTTCTTTGGCTTATCTTCCACTATCTCGAATCACCATCCGCGCGCAACCCGTTCTCTGATGACTATGCTGACCGGCATCCGGGAAAAGTTCCAAGGCTGTCGACACTGACCCCGCGGCAGCGGTTATTGGAGAATGTGGATACAGACGAAGAGCTAGAATACGGAAGACGCATGGCGCAATACCGCAGCAGCTTCCTGCAAAAACAGATAGACGAGGAAAGAGATAGGTTTGGCCTGCTTGGCCAGAAAGGTCATGGTGACGGTTTTTGGACGTTCTATACCCAATTCGCTGCGTCGTTGATGCCACCAATTTTCAGCTAAGTTCAGAATCACAACACCCAGTACAATGTGCTATACAACTTCTCGGAAGGCACATAACGAAACTGCCAATAAACATCTTGGAAAGATAAATTGCCAGGTTTCCCACGATAATTCACATGCGAACCGGTCGCACGATACTGGTACAGACATAGATCCTTAGCGAAGGTCAAGCTCACTTTGTTTACGATGCACAGCCCCTGGTAACATTCGAGAGGATCGATATTGGAGAGGTTCTCCCATTCACACAGAGCGAACAATGCTTGAACGTACCTCTTATATTACTTATTGGATTACTTCTTCAGAACTGATTCGTGTTCAGATGCCTGGCACATGGCAATAACTACTGATCCACTCAGCTACTCTGATGAGGAGGTAGGAGATGAGCACGTAAGAGTGGACTACGGTAAATTTGTAACAGCCTCTGACGATGTGCGATAATGATTCGTTTAAAAATGTTTTATTTTACTTTTAGAGCGGCGGGTACACGTTCTGAGCACCCAGGTCCGACGGAAGGAGCTCACTCCTGAACCCGACCGAAACGGCAAGTCGAGGGCATATTTAACAAGGGAAGGACTTCACTCAATGCTTCAGAAAGGAGATTAGCATTCTTCGTATTGAAATTTGAATTGTCTGTGATTTATATAAGGGTCTGTAACAGAGTCGGAGTCATCATGTCTGTATTTAGACGCTCTGGCTGGTAGATACGTCTACACCTTCGACCTTAGAATGACAACACCAATGCCACGGAAACTTCATACTATACCAATTTCGTCTCGGCCATTATCCCTCAATCTTCGTCAACGTTTTCTTGGTTTAACGTTTGGGGTTTTGTTCAATGCCGGATGCCTCCTGATACATGGCTCTCAGCTTCTATATCTTATTCCCCTCAGACTGCTCATAGTCCTGGTTCCTTTGCCGCTTTTAAAACGTCTACATGAAGGAGGCGTTAGATGGACAAAAGGTTCTTTTGCTCGATTGCTGGGTTAGCATGTTTGCGTAGTCAGGGTGTCAAGTCTGTCGCTTATGTTTGAACCAGTGCTGCTATGCCAATGGTTCTCTCCTACACGGATGCTGGTGACCTTCGAAGGCGACAACTTCAGAGAAGAAGACGTGGTTATTCGAGACTCACGTGGACGTGCAGTGAGGCTTAATCTGCCTCAGAAACTCGTCTTGGTCGCAAATCATCAGGTACGGACTACGTTAACCTGAACTTTCGGGGCTTGGCTATATACTCGATGCCATGAGATATATGCGGACTGGCTATATCTATGGTGTTTAACGTACAGATCGAATTTACACAAGGACGTGTTGATCGTTCTCAAGGATAGCCTCAAGTGGATTCCAATCATTGGCTGGGTACGTTTACTTCAACCATGCCTATTAGTTTGACGCCGCATGCCGGTTAATGCTATATTCGTGGGTTGGCTTCAAAGGCGATGCAATGCTATCATTTCATATTCCTTGCCCGATCTTGGGCCTCAGACCGGCTCCTACTTTCCGAGAAATTAGCCCGATTAGCGGCTCGTGCTCAACTGCGAGCTACTCCGCTCGCCCTTATGATATTTCCCGAAGGAACGCTTGTTAGCAAAGACACTAGGCCTGTTAGCAAAAAGTTCGCTGAGAAAAGTGGCATTGTGAGCAAGCCTCGTGTATTGATCTTGTACAACTGGTCGTTTGACCTCCTTTGTCGAACAGGATGACATGCGACATATGCTTCTCCCTCGTTCCACAGGACTACTCTATTCCCTTCGGTCACTTAGTCCGCAGACACCGGGTTTGCATCTCTTGGATGTAACCATTGCGTATGAGGGTACAGCCATCTGTTGCTCCTCCAGTCAAATTTTGACCTTGTGAATCAAGGTGTTCCTGCCTTAGGATATGGCCAGTCTTATTATACCCTCCGTTCGATATTTTTCGATGGCATCCCTCCTCCCAGAATACATTTACATCTGCGACTGTTTGACGTCTCTAAAGAGGTGCCTATAGGTGACCTCACCTCGTCACCTTTGTCACCGACTTCCAGTCGGAAGCTTGCCCATCATGCACCAGGCATCATGTCTCCTACAATTATGAGTTTTCTATTTCACTGACCCATTCCATCCTCAGCTGGCCTCTCACGTGCTGAACGCGAGAAAGACATGGATCCCACGCCACAGGAAGCAGCAATATTTGAACAGTGGTTAAGGAAGCTTTGGCGGGACAAGGACGTTCTCTTTGAGCGATTTCATGCTACTGGGACCTTTGCCAGCCACATCAAAACCAATGTCCGTGACTCAGGCGTCTCCGTAGGGACAGGACTAGCAAAATTAACATCAGGTGTCACGGAACTTCCTGTGGAATTACTCTCCATGTGGGAAATACCCGATGCGTTTGGGTGTTTTGCACCAGTCTTGGCACCCGCATTGGTTTGGGCTCTGTGGAAACGCATTATTGCGTGACATAGTTCAGCCGAACCATGTACATCGGATGGTAGGTGCATTGTACCTCATGTGTATAGCAGAACTGTATGTTTTAGATATATCATATCCAAGAGTAGAGATTCCAATCCTTTGACAAAGCGAAGCATGGGGGTCTATAAGAGATCTATTTACCATTTCTCATCTGTTCCAGTCTCTGAACCATGAATAAACTAGTGTCCAGGAAACGTTCCACGCAATTTCGTAAACAGTCTGTCTCGCGTAGTGAGAAATGGTTGCCTGGTGTGCCGGTTATACACCTGTCACGTCAGGCTTAGTGGATCGACGGACTGAAGGAAGATGTCTACGCACTTGTCCCAGCACATTGAGGTAAAGTTATGGATTGAACTTTGGAGTCGAGCATGGCCCTGCTCTCGTTCGAGAAACTCAGCTAATTCTTTCTATAAGAGAAGGTCAATATCATCTGCACAACGACTCTAGCCGAAATTCAAACAATTGAGAGCATTGACAACACGTACCTTCGATGCTTCATCGAACTTATCCATGTCAAGGAATTTATGTTTTTCGTTCCCCGATGTCTTACGTAAGGAAATAAGTGACAAAGAGTGTTTCGGAGTCCAAAAGTCGTGGCACGTCCGTTCCGACCAGGAGATTCACCAGGAAGGGCTATTATAGATCCCAAGCGATAGAAATCAGGGCCTACTAACTAGCGGTGCTCGTCTGGTGGGATGAAGCTTGAAGCTCGAAATGGTTGTGCAGCAAATTCGTCCTAATTACCAAGAAAGGGCCATGCCGCCGCGGCAGCCTCTAGCCACTGTGGAATCTCATGAGATTTAGGTCATCTTCCCACTAAGTATTTGACGAGGACGCTCATATGCAGCATGTCCCAACTCATCCCTCCCTTTACTCTCGAGATGGCACAGAGTGAGTTGTCCACCTAATTCTCATGCTTGCTTATGTTGTTGGCCTTGCAGAGAAGGTCAAGGCTGCTCAGGCTCTTTGGAACACGAGGACACCTGAAAAGGTGCGTGCAGCTTTGACCTGATATTCTCCCCTCCGGCTCAACGAGTGCAGGTTGTCCTTGCGTATACAGAGGACACTGTGTGGCGCAACCGGGACCACTTCCTGCGTGGCCATGAACAAGTTAAACAGTTTTTGACCAAAAAGTGGCAGAAGGAGACTCGTTACAAGTGTGTTTTTAGCAATGAATTGTACTCGTCTACTCACAATGGCCATGTGCGTTCTTCGACTCAGGCTTCGCAAGGAGCTCTTCGCATTTATGGACAACAAGATCGCTGTTCAGTTCTGGTGGGTGTGCTTGCTTTGGGTAGCGCAGCAAAGATGGTTTTATTACCGTAGGTATGAGTATTACGATGAAACCAGAAAAGCATGGTACCGCTGCTATGGGCTGGGTATGTTTGAGTTTGTGCGGCTCTGCAAGGCCTTAACTATGACATAACTAGAGGACTGGACCTTCCATTCCGACGGCCGTATGAGGAAGCGACAGATGAGTGGGAACGAGATAGAGGTCCTTGAGGAGAATCGGTGGTTTAAGGATGACTTTACCACGGAGGATATCGACAGCGTTCCCATTGGCGAAGAGCACTGGTAAAGGGTGTCCAAAAAATACTATGTAGCAACTTGTAGGAGACACGGTAGTCTTTCAAGATCTGGCATCTTCGGCAGAGATTAAACCACATCACGTGACTACATTTATCATACTGTCTGTCCTTCATGACTTCCCAGAAGTCTCTTGCGTCCGATGACCATCCACAGGATGACCTCGAGTCGTTCAAAGAAGGCAGTTCATCTGGAGGAACCTCAGATGGATACATGACTCCCCATGAATATGCTGTAGATGAACATGAGGCATCATCAGATGAGGAGACGCGAGTATGTATTTTGGTACTTTCATGTTATTGAGAGCTCTGTTGAGCACTTTAGGCTAGGAAGCTTTGCGGGAGGCAGATGAACTGAAAGCCGAGGGAACGGAATCATTCCGCAGTGGCATGTGGGCTCAGGCTTTGCAGTCCTACAGAAGGGGTTTGGCAAGGCTCCCACCGAGGAAAACATTACCTTGCGTTAACGATCCCAAGGGAAAGGGCGTTAACCCTGAGGAAGGTCCTGGAGATAGCGATGATATGGGACACAAGGACCAGCCTGAAGCTGAACCACTCTCGGAGCTGGAGCAAGACTGTGCAAAGGCAAGGTCAGTTTTAAACGGGAATATAGGGGCATGTCATGTCAAACTGGTCAGTGTAGCTTGTTATCCTGAACGTGCAAGCTGAGAGTTTAATTCTATCGAATAGGGTGAACACAAGGAGGCCGTGGAGGCGTGCAGTCAAGGTTCGTGAATATTGCAGCCTGTTAAATACAAGTCATATGCGCACCAGATCGGTTTACCTCGTATATATTTCACAGCCCTTTTGGATGACCCACATTACACCAAGGTTCTTCACCGGCGTGCGACTTCGAATGATTCGCTTGGAACGTGGTCTTCCTTAGCTTCTGCAGAAGAAGGTTTGCGGATGCGCATGATTTTGGATCATGGAGTGTATTATTGAAGTCACCGCAGACTACAATGAACTTTTGAAAGTTCTCCCAGCAACATCCCCGCTTCTGCCTCAGATTCGACAAGCTCTCCAGCGTGTCACGCCGCGGCGTGAAGCCGCACAAAAGGCAGAGATGGGGGAAATGATGGACAAGCTCAAGGGTCTTGGCAACAGTGTACTAGGTCAGAGCCTTCAACCTTGCTGCGACGTTCGATGCTTATTGGCCGATAGGAAACTTTGGCCTTTCAACCGACAATTTCAAATTCGAGCCAAATGGACAGGGCGGATACTCCATGAATTTCGTTCGATAATGACATCGTAACATACCCTTTCTTCCACTTAGATCATATTCGGTCAACACTATGTTACGACTCCGTCTGAACATTATTCAAGTTAGATTCTTGCAAGGCCGTAAGTTAAGACACGGAAACAGAAGCGCCTCCCGCGGAGTTGGGTGGCGCCATGGTTGCGTGAATCTTCATGATGCGCCTGTTCCCGGAGGTCAGGAGGGCGTGCAGGCCTGGGCGCCACTAATGGGGAAATATGCTGATATGAATGAAATTCCCGTCCTTATTTCTGCTTAGACTGCCCAATAATCGGTATTTCATCTGATCGGAAATCAGCATTTCTGCCCGTGATGGCGTTCCCCGGCCTCACCGAGTCAAAGGACAATTCTGAAGGAGGCGGGGGAGGTAACACAAGGCTTTGCATGCACTAAGTACATCAGGCAAGAATGATATCTTATACTCACCTTGGCAACTCGTTTACGGCCTTGTGGTTCGCTCGGGCGTGAACCTCCGTGATTGTTGCTGCTTATGTCATCCGCCTTTAACCCAGCCAAATCGATACTTAGGGCTTAGATAGAACCTGTGCTTGTTTTCTCGCTTTCGGGTGTCCTTGCAGCAGTCCACGGTCTCTCTAATTCGTGCGGCTCTTGCTCGTCTTCTCGCTTGCGTATCCTCTCTTTTATCACACCTCTAATAAAGCGCAGGTCGCCTCTTGCTCTGTCAAGGTATCTTTCTCAAATCCGGCATAATGATTCAACGCCCTCCTGTTCCATGTATCTCCGTGTCGTTCGCCCCCACCGAGTCCTTAAAACTCCTCAAGCACAAGTCGTCCTACGAGGTTCATCTTCCTACGGAACCGGACTCCCCCAGGCCACACTATCTAGTACCTCCCCCGGTCACATCCCCGAATCAGTTCCTTGGCTATCAACCTCACAGTCGGCTCTCACCTTTGAGTCCACCCCACCCCAGCTGTGGCAAGGGCTTGGAGAGAGCTCGATTCGAGGCGATGCTCCAGGCCTCCAAGGAGAGAAGTGCAATGGTCGGTGCGAAGAAGCCCCTCGAGCTCCGCAAAGAAATCGCGGTAAAAGCCCAGAAGGTCAAGCAACGTTAGTACACTTCGTCTGCTCCGCATACATACGTATCTCATTGTCACGTTTCGCGATTAGTTGTACGCCGGGTTCAGTTCTTGAACAAGATTGCTGCACCCCCTTCCCCTTCGGCAACTGACCTACCAGTGACCCCACCCGACTCGCCTGCCATCTTTCACTTCACTCTTCCCTCTCCCGGTCTCGAATCGCCCTTGGAACTTTTCGAAAATTTGCTGGATCACCCAGAGCTTTATGAAAGCACCATGAGGGTTGAGCAGGTTGACTTTAGGCTTTCACACCAGAAGCTGGAGAATGATGCCTATCAAAATCATTCTGCTGCTTCCGCAAACAATTGTGCTAGCTTGTTACCTTCGCTGGATCAAATTTCGCAGAGAATGCAAAAAGTTCCCGTATCTTTCGGCACGAGTCCGTCGCCGTCTCCTGAACAAGCACCTAAGGGAAACAGCCGCCTGCCGCCTTTTCTACGAAGCCGCAGTCCCTCTCCCACTCCCGAAGCGACACCCCTCCCCGATGATCAACATGCTAAACGCTCTCGCCCTGTACTGCCCCGTCTCGCCTTGCGCGCTACGACTCCGCCTGCACATGTTGTACTTCGAACTCCCACTCCCATAGGTGCTGCCTTTCCCCAGTTTCCACCATCGCCCACTTCGCCGCGACGGATTAAATTGCAGATCACAACAACTCTCTGCCCCCCTTCGCGATGCAGGTCGTCCCCGACTGAGTTCACCGAGGTGAACATTACTCATTTCGGCTCGGAGCAAACTGGGATAGTCAGCAAACCCACCATGTCCACTACCACTACGGTCGATCAGCACATTCCTACTCGACGGGCGCAGGTAACGAAGGACATGTTTGATAAACTGAGTAGGCGAAACCCCGGCCTTCCGAATGCTGTGGTGTGCGGCGTCAGGGCTAAGGATGACATATCATTACTACGAGCTGAAGCGATTGAAGATAAGCTGAGGCGGCGTATCAGTGCACCCGCTGAAATGCCCATGGCGCAGAGGGGAGCTCCTCACCCAATTCTTGCGAAGCCTGGAGGATTTTGATCAATCTCAACTTGGCACGACATTCATGTAGGGGGTGTACGATATTGTGGACTGGTTACCTTCCATCCATCTTTCGGTCTGGCGTTACGGCGCTGTTCGTTGGTCTGCTCAACTACCACGCATCTTGTCATTTTTCACTATAACGATTACCCATTGGGTCTGGATTCATCATTTTTGACCCTTGCAATTCTGAGCGAGGTGCGTGTTTTTTTTTTATCGTTCGACTTGCACTTTAGCCACGTTGCTGATGTCGACCTTGCAGGCTGCGCCTCCTTGCCGGAACATCTCACCCACATGCAACAACGAGTTCTATACACTCATATTCCTTTCTGTAGGCTCCATCGATGCTCGGTCATGGTATCTAATTATCGGGCTGAGCCCCTGGAAAGAGAACGAGGTTCAGACAATTTTGGGGGGAAGGGAGGAGGCGTAAGAGGCTGTGGATTATATTCCTAGCCCTTTAGTCTTTTGCATATCCTGATTCTGGGAGTCAGAATGTCTTCAGTATATGGACAGATAAACACTCTTTTCCATAATCACCGGGCATAATACAAACGCCTATTAGAACAGCGCCGGCTGAGATTGCCGGTTTCTCGGACCCATTCCATTACTCTACTCCTTTCATAGAGGAGGCCTTCTGCAGCCATTGCCCTCACTACTACACCTTTCCACTCTTTTATACCATTAGATACTTGTCTGGACTGTAAGATCTCATGGCCGCCGCTGTTGCTCGTTCTACTGGTTCCCAGAGACCTCCCCGCAAGAAACACTCTTTCATGAGCTCGCATACGCATAGGGACAAGTCTGTCGATGCCAAGTTTGAGCAGACACCCTCGCCACCTCGCCAACCAGGATACTTTGATCTTTACCCAGCCCGCGCAGAGTCCAAATCCAAGCGCGAGACTACCAAGGCAAAGGGACGAGATGGCGAGGTTTATGCATTCCCCTCTGTGGGCGACGGAACGGAGGATTTGCATCTAACCCCGCAAGCACCTCGTCATAAGCAGCGCTCCAACCCTCCCCCTTCCCATGACCCACAAGTACCCCCTCTGCGATTCTCTGGTTCTTCCGCGTTATCTCATAGCCCCCCCGCCACGCCTACCTCTACCTCTTCTCCTGACGACCTCAACCTGGCCACTGCGAATCCACTCAGAATTCTTATGTCTGCACCCGTGGTTGAGACCACTGCTATGGATGCATTCGTGGATGGCATGAACGGAGGTGAGCAGGATGTGTTTGCGAGCATTGACGCATTGCGCGGGAGCCGAAGAAGGAAGAAGAGCACAAGCAATGCAAAGGGCTTCCATCACCCCCTTTATCATCCGCCATTACCCACCCCACCTCCTGGCATAAAACTAGGAGGTCCTGTTACGCGCTCTTCTGGCGATTCAGATGCCGATGATGACAGCGATGGTGGCGATGATACCGTTCGCCTTCCTGCAAGACCACATTCGGGATCTACCCGGCCAGCCTCGACAAACATTATCACGCCGTCCCGGCCGTCTAAGAACGGAAGGCCGTTGCAGCAACTACCGTCCCCGCCGGCGTCCGTTTCACCCTCAACCCGGAATGGCCAACCTAATCCAGCTACAGGTCACCTCTCACAGTCGTCCCCGGTTGGAGGAGTCATGGATACAAATGCTTCCATTGACGAGATCATTCGAAGATTCGTTTCGGTCAACGATGCTCCACCAAAACAGGTCGTCCCCAGCATCAACGATATCATTCGTACACATGCCCCAAAGCAGTCCCATATGCAACATAAACCACGTCTTTCTGTCACAACTCCATCATCCCCCTCGTCAATGCCAGAGGATCCCCGTCGGCGGTCGCAGGATGAACGCAGTGACATATTATCACGGTCGTCCATAGATTCTATTGCTGAGGAAGTACAGAGAAGTCTTCAAATAGCTCGTGAACATCCGGCGGCGGCACTGCATCATGCGCGATCATTTCCGCAAGCTCCTACAACTGATCAACACGCGTCTTCTTCCAAATCTCAAGGTTCCACAGGCATACGTTCGCGCCGCTCAGAAGGGGGATGTCGCACTTCCTCGATTTCTTCCTTTTCAACGTCTACTCATACTGCACCACCAACTCCGTACATACCTGTGGGCACCGGTGTCTTAAGCCCCAAAACAGACCCAAAGCAGGCTCTCGCGACTTTTTTGCGGTCACCTAGATTAACCAAGTTGATTAAATTAAAACGCTCTCCTAATCAACGGCTACAAGTTAGTTTCTCTGACCTCGGCAGCTCAACCGGAAAACCTGTTGTAGTATTTCTTGGCTTAGGGTGTGTACGGTATATCATGGGGCTGTATGATGAAATGGCGGAGGCTTTGGGACTGAGGTTGATCACGATCGATCGGTGAGTTTCAAGCCAATCGGTACGGTCAAATGCATAACAATCCGTTGTCATAGGTGGGGTCTTGGAAGAACAGACAGCCCAAGCAGAAACACACCAAGAGGAGTCATGGAGTGGGCAAGTGTGGTGGAGGAAGTACTCGACCACTTGAACATTGACCGCTGTGGAGTTATGGCTCACAGTGCGGGAGCGCCTTATGCAATGGCCTTCGCGAGCCGGAACGCTGAACGCGTACAAGGTGACCTCTGCCTGCTTGCACCTTGGGTCGGAGCCGGAGAAGGAGGTAGGTTATACACAAGATATTTGTGTACCTTCTAACGAGCCGTCACATTCGCAGCTTCTGGCTACAAATGGTTGAAATATGTCCCCACAGGCATCATTAAGACAGCACAAGCGGCGGAGTGGAAGGTGCAAGCCTGGATGTTGGGTAAACCTCCTACCAT
>QFFB01004686.1:0-11729 GCA_003316465.1 Ramaria cf. rubripermanens
TCATAGAATCAACCTCCTGTGGATGTCTGATCTTGGAGTCTCTGTCAAACCAGATGAGGAGGTGCATGTGTGGGAGGCCCTTCTTCTGGAATTTTATGGTGTGGATGTGAGTGATGGTGCCCCCCAATATTTTGTGCTTGATAATCAAGTCAAGGAGGTATTTCTTTTTGAGGTGGAACACCTGGGACACCAAGTCATGTCTGTCCTGAATGGTTTGTCCAGGCAACAACGCATCCTTAATCTCTTTCCATTTGGGATTGGTGGTCATGGTGATAAACCAATAAGCCAGACCATACTTCTTTGTAATAGCCAGAGAGTTCTGCATGTTTTCTTGCATGTCCTGTGTGCTTTCTGGAAAAGATATAGGGAGAACAAATATGCTGCCCAAGTTGTTAGGATTTGGCAGATCATTGTCCATGCCTCCAAATGCATCCACCACCTGGTTATAGAGCTCAGCATGCAGGGTGGATTGATTTGCCCTGATCCACCTCAGTCTGCTTTTCTCTGCAGCAGCCCAGTTGTCAATGATATACTTCTGGAGCAGCTTGCCACCTTGAAGGAGTGTTGTGGCCTCTCCATGTCTTTGGAAGAGATGATAGGCATAGTACTGTATCTGGGTGACATGCCTCTGTCTGGGGTTACCACCTTCCCCAGCCACCACCTGTCCATTGTGATATGGGATACTTGGATGCCACCACAACTCTCCTTTGGGAAGGAGCAAGACATAGTGAAGAGGGGCATAAGCTGGATTGGTGTTGAATATCCTCTGAAAATGTCCTTGTAGCTGGACCACAATATCTCTAGGATCCAGTGCAATGCCCTCTCCAGGAAGAACAACTGCAATCTCATCTGTGGTAGGGACATTATACCTCTTTGCATCAGTGTATGGCATGTATGTGAGCCTGGCACAGACATTATTGTTCTGACCCTGATCCCTGAGCCTCTGTGCTGCTTGCTTGTAGATCTCAACAAAGGGATTGCATTCCATGAGCATGTCCTGCAAGTTTGACATGACGATTGGAGAGAGCCTGGCATTATGCTGTATCCTCTGCTGCAAATCTAGAGCTGAATCATATATGTACAGCTGAGCATACTGATGAGGAGTGCCCTCATCTGGTAGGAGAGCACCATGGTTATGACAGAGTTCACTATGCAACTTGAGGACATATGGACTATTGCCCTGAAGCAAGCTCTGATCAAACTTGGCTCCAAGGGAAGTGAAGGCAAGGCAGCATTGTACTGCCTGATGTTCTGGCAAAATTGTTTTGCCTCATGGTCTTGGCCTTCCAAGAGGAGGCTAATGTCTCAGAGACAGTTTGCAGCTTAGGAAGGTTAGCCTTTCCAGAAAGACAGCAATCACCAAATTTAGGGCATGCATTGGTGGACTTTTTGAGGTGCTCTGCCTTCCAATGTAAAGCATCACAATCAGGACATATAATATTCATGGGACCCAGATCATGAGGAGCTACATCTGCCTTGACTACTCTAGAGTGACCTGGTGGGAGATGACACTGCTGAGGGGCAGGGGGTTGTCAAGGATCAGGAGCTGGTGGGGGCTGGTGGGGGCTGGTGGGGGCTGAGGAGGCTGCTGAGGGACAGGAAACAGCTGAGGATTGGGAGCTGGTGGAGGCTGCTAAGCCAGTGGTGGATTAGCTGGTATCAATGGCAGAGGTACTGCTCTGGCACCTGGAAGTAGCCTTTGTCTCTGTGCATCAGCCTCAGCCTGCATCTGTACAATCCTTGCAGAACCCGGTACAGGGGGTACAGGAGCTAATCCTCTTCATAAGGGTGGCAATTCAGCTGCCCAAGCACATAGGCTTGCCATTCATTCAGCCCCCACTGGAGGAGGAATAGGAGCTGGCTGTACAAATTGTTGCCTGTGTCTTCCCATAGGCTGTGCTGGCATAGTGTTAAGACTGAGGCCTATGTGTGGGACCTCAGAGAAAGCTCAACCAAGCTCAGACCGAGGTTAATAATAGGGAGGGATTGGCTTTAGCTTATGTGCTGCGCCATCCACTATTGTATGTGCCCTCAATTTTGGAGTGAGGTTCAGATAAGAGAATAGTAAGGAATAAGAGGAGTTGGACTAGAAACTAGTAAATGATTCAAATGGATATCTAAGTTGATTTCTGACTGAGGAGTGAGGTACATACAGAATGAGACTTATATACAGATGACAGGGAAACAGGGTCAGATATAAACTAACTAAGGGAATCAGAATGAAGCTTGGGGAAGGATAAGAAACAGGGTTCAGGAAAGTGGAATATGGTGAACAGGGGTTGGGGTTGGGGTTGGACTACTTTGGGAAGGGCTCCAATAAGGTCGGCTTGGGGTAGGGGGCTCAGGATGGGGTTAGTTACTGAATATGGTTACTGGAGATCTGTGAGGAACCATCATAACACATAGCTGGTATAGCTGGCATGGCAGCTGCCTGAGCATGCAACCCTGCAATTCCTTCAGCTCCCACTATGACAGAAGCAGGAGCAGGAGCTGGCTGTGCAGGCTCTTGCACCAGTCTTCCCCTTCTCTTTTGCTGTACTGGCACAGCTGGCATGGCAGCTGCCATCTCTGCAACAGTTACAGAACCTACTACAGGAGGAACAGAATCAGCCTGTCTGAATCCGGGGATGGCATCAGCCTGAGCATGAAGTGCAGCTACCTAGTCTCTGAGGCTGGAAGATGGTGCGGCAGGTTGTTCAGCAGGATTACCATCAGAAGCACATGATGGTCCTGCAACAGGTGGTTGTTGAAAGAGATCATCTGGATGATTGGAGAGATTGGGAGGGATGCAAAAAGGTGGAGATGGTGGAGGAGGCTGGTTCTGGGACCTGATGGCAGTGGCTGCAGCAGACTGCTCTCTATGATCAGTGGTAGATGTCAGTTGTCTTGCCTGCCTCTCCCTTTCACACTCCACCTGACAATTTCTCTCTGGGGTAGATGGATCCCTGAAAATTACAGGCATAAGCATGAAAAGAAGAATAACACAGCTGAAGACTTACATTGGCAAGGAGAAGCTGTTGTTGTTATTGGGAAGACAGCAGGATGAGGTGATCCAAGCTAAAGAGAGATATATTAGCTCAGAGAAATCATAATGGCAACAAATATTAGACTCACATTGGGACACAGGCCACCACACTCACCAGAAAGTGTTCTGACAGCACAAATTAGACTTACAAGAAGCAGTCAGACTCACCAGAGTGTATATATGAGCAAGTATCTAGTGACATGCATTAGACTTGGACTGAAAAGAAAAGAGTGTAAGACTCACCAGAAAGGGTTTGTTCTAGCAAACAAAGGAGGAGGAAGATGGTGGGAGGCAGAGGCAAGTCTGTGGTGCATATTAGGGGAACATATTAGACTTAAATTGAAGAGAAAAGGCTATAATACTCACCAGCAAGGTCTATTCTAGCAGAGGAGGAGAGATGATGCTGTGGCCAGGCTGGGGCATACACGTAAGCATAACATTGGAAAGCAGAGGCTGTGATACTCACCAGCAAGGGTTTGTTCTAGCATAGGAGGTGTGGGGAGGATGGTGACAGGCAAAGGGAAGTTGGCTGGCAGTGGCCATGTCAGCATCACACTGGGAAGCAGAGGCAGTTAGAACTCACCAGCAAGTGTATATATATATGATGTGAGAGATGTGCAGAGATGGGTTGTTGGCTGGTGGTGGAGTCACTGTGCTGGCATAGAATGCAGGTGAGTGGATGGGCAGGGTCAAGGGTTAGGCAAGACCAGTGGAGCAGCAATGTAGTGCTGTACCAGTGTTGTAGTAGCACTGTGCCAGTAGAGTGGCCTTTGGCTGACATAAATATATTAGTAAACATTTTAGTCAGCCTGGCATAAGCCACCCACAGGCACCATAACCCTCACTTTAATATATGACAAGTTTTGGTACCCATGCTTTGCATGGTGGGTGTTCCCCATTTAATTGATCAGTAGTTTAATATATCTTACTAAGTCAAACACCTTGTGCTAAGTAAAATCTATCATGTTCAAGTAGCTCTGAGCAATACACACATCTTTACATACAATCAGCAAAAGTCAAGTTCAAGTAGCTCTAAGTAATACATCTTTATATACAATGTTAGTCATTTCAGTGTGTCAAGATTGGATTTTGGGGTAAATATGTAACATCAGTGTATTTCTGACATGGGCCTATGGTCGTAGTGAATAACCCAAGAGGAGTACGTAATGAATAGTGCATGTTCTCAAGGAAGGGTCACCCTAATTCAGGTGTTCCTTTTGCTGATCTGAACACTCCTGTGAAGTGTTGCAAATAGCAGTCTTGGCGATGCCCCTAAGGAAGCACGGCAAATAAGATCAAAGGTTCAAGCTCACCAATGAGTAAAACTATCATTGTTGCAGTGGATCACTCACTAAGGGTTTTTCTACAAGTCTGAGGTCAAATAACAAGTTAGACATATGATAATTGAACTAGGGAGTATACATGTGCAAGTGAAGTACTTATAGTAAACTAGGGATGCAGGGGTGAGCAAATGAGAGAGAGTAATTGTATGGGAGGTTGACTTCTTGTGCTGCATCATGGATGAAGGGTTGGAGTAAACCTGTATGCAGCAAGACTCATGATGGGATCAGCCAGGGTGACCTAGTGGTAGTGTGCAGCATATGCTTCTATATGATGACCCTGCTTTATGCAGCGTTGGTGTCGGATGTGCAAATGATGATGGAGCAGCATTGACACCTGGCAAATATAGAGCTTGGTGAACAGTGAATAGAGTGGGGGTGATCTGTGCATGAAGGCAGCATGATGGGATATTCTGGTGATGGTGGGGATTGTGGGTGGAGTGATTGTTCATGTTAAGACTGAGGCCTATGTATGGGACCTTGGGGCGAGCTTGACTGAGTTCAGACCGAGGTTAATGATAGGGAGGGCTTGGCTTAAGCTTATGTGCTACACCATCCACTATTGTGTGTGCCCGTGATTCAGAACAAGGTTCAGACAAGAGGTGAGTGAGGGAATGGGAGTAGTCAGACTAAAAACTAGTAAGTGGTTTAAAGGGATATCTAAGTTGATTTCTGACTGAGGAGCAAGGTACATACAGAACAAGACTTATATACAAATAACAGGGAAACAGGGTTGAATATTACTAACTAAGGGAATCAAAATGAAGCTTGGGGAAGGATAAGAAATGGGCTTGGGCTTGGACAACTTCGGGAAGGGCTCAGATAAGGTCAGCTCAGGGTAGGGGGCTCAGGACAGGGTTAGTTACCAAATATGGTTACTGGAGATCTGCGAGGAACTGGATCATAACAGTTCAGTACTATACTGGAAAAACAGCAATCCTGACACAGTGCCCTCCTCAAGCAACACCTTTACTTTCCTCCAATTTGTTCCCCTTGAGACACCTACATAAAACTGCCTATATTCAAACACTGGATACCTCAAATCCAACCCAACTGTGCCCAGAGTCCATCCTTGAGGCTTGTTAATGGTCATTGCAAAGGCCAAACTGTCAGGGGACACCCTGTTTCCCACCTCTGAAGCTTCGGAGTTACAACTCTGAAGCTCCGCACTCCCACACCTCCGAAGTTCCAGAGTTCCGAACTCCGCCCCACCCCCGCTTTCGGAGCGGCTCTGGAGGTGAAACGACTCACGTATGACATCCAGGGTTGGGTAGGAGATCCGCGGCATGCAGGGTCAGTACACACCGAGTAACGACCCTGACTGTAGTTAAGCGTAGTATAATACGGGCTCACTGACAGTGCGGGACCTTAGACTTTTCTCTTTGGTTTTCCCCTCTGTCAGGTGAGATCCCCTCCACTGTATAGCTACTTGGTTTATGTAAACTTTGGTTTTCCCCTCTGTCAGCCTGTGTGACAGCGTGACTTCCACAGTGCACGAGGGTTGCCCTCACAGCAGAAAAGTCTCTCACTAGGAAGCCAGGATTTGTACCGCATGTTGTAGCTGCCATAGGTGCATTCGGAATTGGAGATAGTGACTCAGAGTTCGCAACCTCTTCCGTGCACACGGCGTACGACAGCCCCTCTTCCCTCGTCGAGTTCCCCACCTCGGGACAAGTGTCCCACGCTCCTCCAACTTCCGAGATGGGTCCAGAAGACCACATCCGAAATATGGAGAAGGAGCTGACACAGAACTGACTTAAGACCGATGCAATTGAAGCAACACTACAAGCTATTCTGGGTAAATTAGATGGACCGAGGCATAGTGAAAACACGGCGTGAGCTGGGCCAAGTTTCGAAACACCGAAACCGGAAGAGATGTCCAAAGATGACACCAGAGGTCCGGACCAGAGGAAGATTGCGCGGCTGACGAAGGTCAAACCCGCAACTCTGTCGGACTTTGACGGAGACCGGGAGAAGGGGCATGCGTTCTTCAACACCTGCTGCATATACTTCGCTATCGCCGGAGACCTCTTCCCGAACGACCAAGCACGCATCCACTGGGCGCTGTCCTTCTTCAAGTCAGACCGTGCAGCCCGCTTTGCAAACAAGGTACTCCGACACAAAACAAAAGGCAAGGGGAACTACTTCCGAGACTGGGACGCATTTGAGAAGATGTTTTCCGACCAGTTCTGTCCAAAGAACAAGCAGCTCACAGCTCTCACAAAGTTAGAAGGAACAAGCTGGTACCAGTCCAAGGATCCGGTCGACGACTACATTGATCGCTTCCAGGAGCTCATTGACCTTGCGGAATATGACGATGACAAGACCATTGTCATCAAGTTCCGACGCGGACTCGATCCGGTACTCCAGAATCAAGTTGCGCTTCTTGGGGATGGAGCTCCAGATTTTGATGATCCAGAAGGGTGGTATGAAGCTGCACGAAAGGTGTCCCAGAACAGGGAGGCAAACGAGGCGTTTGTGGAAACAAGCCGAAACATAGTGCGCAACTCCGTGCGTCCGGTTCCACCTCCGTCCAAATCCGGAGTTACACTCGCTCCGATGCGGAGGACGATTCCAAGCTTCGCTCCGCTCGCCTCCACTCGGAACCTCAGCCCCCCCACCTCTGAAGAATGGTCCTGCTCTGATGGACGTAGACCGCACATGCGGAAGGAACAGCCCAGCTGTCGTATGCTTCCGATGCCGACAGCTAGGCCATTATGCCCGAGAATGCCCCCAAGCCTTCAACATCAGATCCATGACCACCGAAGAGAAGCTGGAGCTCCTCCCGGAGTTCCTTGTACTAGCAGACGTCAATGGAGCATGCCCCATGGAAGATGGTCCCGGAGGTCCGGAGTACAACACCCCGGAGACGGAGGAAGCATCGGATTTTGTAACATGTAGCAGGTGAAATGTGTGCCCCTGTTGCCTGTACATAATCGGTTTGCCTGTCTTGAAGTAGAGAATGAGAACCCCCCACTCCCTTCACTTCATACAGGAACTCCAGTTAAGCCACACCAAAGTCAGCTCCAACGCCCCGTCAACTCCACCTCCAGTCTTGGGAAAAATGTCTCCTGAAATGGTACGTTGTAGCTGCTACCCCCAGTCCTAAGTCCCTAGTCATCAAGGTGGAGATCCAGACCACCGACACCGCGGAAGTCAAGTCCAGACCTGCACTAGTAGACTGCGGGGCCACCGGCCAGTTTATAGACCGTGACTATGTAGAGCGGAACAGATTGACCACTCAGAAACTCCAACGTGCCATCCCAGTGTTCAATATAGACGGAAGCCCTAACGAGGCAGGGTCCATCACGGAGATCGTAGACGCAATTCTCTATTACAATGGACATACGGAGTGCACCTCCTTCGCAGTGACAAGTCTCGGGAAGCAGGATATTATCCTCGGGTTCCCCTGGTTCCGAGAGCACAACCTGGAGATCAACTGGCAGACCCGGGAGGTGGCAATGAGTCGATGTCCGGCCAAGTGTCATACGTGCCAGTCCGAGGTGCGTGAGGAACGTCAAGAGCACCGAAGGGTAGAATGGATCATACAAATGTGTTGCTCCGGCCCTCACCCACTCCTTTCGGAGGAAGGTTCAGAGGAATGGTCCGAGTCCGAATCCGAGTCTGAGTCTGACTCCGACATTGTCTGCCTTGGTCCGGAAGACACGCTAGTGGAAGGGGATCGCTTGCTGTACATGAACCCTCCGCTGGAAATAGAGCACATCCGTGCATCTGGAACAACCTCGCAAAGGCTTGCAGAGGCTTCGCAGAGGTATGCAAAACCAGAGACGGAGATCCTGGAGTACCTCCGAGAGTTTGAAGATGTCTTTGCCAAGGAGTCGTTTGATGCCTTGCCGGAGCGGAAGCTCTGGGACCACGCCATCGAGTTGGAGCCCGGGTCAAAACCCACCAACTGTAAGGTCTACCCACTGTTGCCCAGGGAGAAGGTGGAGCTCGATGCCTTCCTCCAGGAGAATCTCCGCACCGGAAGGATCCGTCCGTCAAAGTCACCCATGGCATCTCCGGTCTTCTTCATCAAGAAGAAGGACGGCTCGCTCCGACTTGTGCAAGACTACCGAGCCTTGAACACTGTCACAATCAAGAACCGGTACCCAATTCCACTCATCTCTGAACTGATCACGCAACTCCGAGGGGCGAGGTACTTCACCAAGCTGGACGTCTGATGGGGTTTCAACAATGTCCGGATTTGTGAAGGGGATGAGTGGAAGGCCGCCTTCCGCACCAACCGAGGACTCTTCGAGCTGCAGGTCATGTTCTTCAGCCTCACGAACAGCCCGGCCACATTCCAGACAATGATGAACGACATCTTCCAAGACATGATAGCGGAAGGGGTCGTCTGTGTCTACCTAGACGACATCCTCATCTTCACCAAGACACTGTTGGAACACTGGAGGATAGTCCGAAGAGTGTTAGAGCGTCTCCGAGAACACAAGTTGTACCTCAAGCCGGAGAAGTGCGAGTTCGAACGCCTCCGGATAGAGTACCTCGGAGTGATCATTTCGGAGGGCTCGGTGGAGATGGACCCAGTCAAGGTCTCCAGTGTGGCGGAGTGGCCCGTACCTCGGAACAAGAAGGAGGTCCAGTCCTTTGTTGGATTTGTCAACTTCTACCGGAGGTTCATCAAGGACTTCTCCCATCATGCCCGTGCCCTGTTTGACCTCACCAAGAAGGATGTCGGATGGAAATGGGGAGGGCCGGAACAGGCTGCCTTTGACATGCTGAAGAAGCTAATCACCTCCGCCCCTGTCCTTGCCTTCCCGGACGACTACTCCCCTTACTGTGTCAAAGCGGACTCCTCCAATGCAGCCACCGGAGCAGTCCTGTCGCAGCAGGCCTCGGACGGCGGTGAGAAGTGGCATCCGATCGCCTTCTTCTCCAAAAGCCTCAGTCCGGTTGAGCGGAACTACAAAATCCATGACAAGGAGATGCTGGCGATCATCCGTGCGTTGGAGGAGTGGAGGCACTATCTCGAGGGCACTCTGTGTCGGTTTGAGGTCTGGACGGACCACAAGAATTTAGAGTACTTCCGCACATCAAAGAAACTGAACCGACGGCAGGCTCGGTGGTCCCTGCACCTGTCCCGGTTCGACTTTGCGCTCCACCACCGCCCAGGCTGCTCCATGGGCAAGTCCGATGCACTGTCCCGCCGAGCAGATCACGGAAGCGGAGGCAAAGATAATGCAGACATGACCATGCTCCCCCCAGCCCTCTTCGCAATCTGTGCCCTCGAAGGAGTAACAGCCACTGGAGCGGAGGCGGAGACGCTCCGAGACATCCGGAGGGAGGTCTGAGACGGAGAGAAGGAAGAGTCGGTGGTAAAGGCGGTGGAAGAACTCTGAAAGGGCCATTCAAAGTCAGTCCGAGCAGCGGAGTGGTCGGAGCGCGAAGGCCTGCTCCACTTCCAAGGCAAAGTCTACGTTCCGGACAGAAGGGACCTCCGCCGACACATTGTGTCCCAGCATCATGACACCCGAGTGGCAGGACACGCCGGCAGATGGAAGACACTGGAGCTAGTTGCCCAGAATTACTGGTGGCCACAGATGTCTCATTACATCGGTCAGTATGTAAAGACGTGCGACCTCTGCCTCCAGACCAAAGCCCAACGGCACCCACCTGTCGGAGAGCTAGTTCCGCTCCCGATCCCGGAGTTCCGTTGGGACACCATCAGTGTTGACTTCATTGTTGAACTCCCGGAGTCCCATGGCTACAATGTGGTCATGAACGTCGTGGATTCGGTGAGCAAGGTGTCTCACTTCATTCCGACGCACATGACGATCACTACCCTCGGAGCGGCCCGCGTATTCCTCGCACATGTCTAGAAACATCACAGACTTCCGAAGCAAGTCATCTCGGACCGAGGTCCGCAGTTCGTAGCAGAACTGACACGGGAGCTCTACCACCTGCTTGGAATAAAGCTGGCTGCCACTATGGCCTACCATCCGCAGGGCGATGGACAGATGGAACGAGTCAACCAGGAGCTGGAGCAGTACCTCCGCCTCTTTGTCAATGAGAGACAAGATGACTGGGATGAGCTGCTTCCGCTGGCGGAATTCCAGTACAACAACCACGTACATTCCGCCACACAGCAAACTCCCTTCATGCTCGACTCCGGAAGACACCCACGGATGGGATTTGAACTGCACCAGGCTGTGTCTCGGCTGGAAATGGTCAATGAGTTCCGAGACCGGATGGACTCGACCCTCACGGAGGCCAAGTCCGCTCTTGCAAAGGCCAAGGATGACATGGCACGGTACTATAACCGACGCCGAATTCCGGCACCGGAGTACCAAGTCGGAGACAAGGTGTACTTAGATGCGAGCGACATCCGCACTACGCGCCCCTCGCAGAAGCTCGCCCACCGCTACCTTGGCCCCTTCATGATAATGTGGAAGGTCGGCCGGAATGCATATCGCCTCCGACTTCCAGCCTCCATGTCCCGACTCCACCCTGTCTTCAATGTAGTGAAGTTACTTCCAACTCCGGATGATCCAATCCCGGGTCGGAGGGCTCGTCCGCCGCCCCTGCCAGAAATGGTAGATGGAGAGGAAAACTACGTGGTGGAACGAATTCTAGACAGCCGATTCACAAGGGGTTGCCTCCAGTTCCTTGTGAAATGGGAAGGGTATGGGTACGAGGAAAATTCATGGGTTCCGGAGCAAGACGTCGCTGCCCCGGACAAACTCTGAGAGTTCTATCGGACGCACCCTGGTGCCCCACACCGGATTCGTTCAATGGCCTTCCAATCCCTCATATCCCGTGCTTCAAGGACGCAGCACGCTAGACGGGGGGGGATGTCAGGGGACACCCCGTTTCCCACCTCCGAAGCTCCACACTCCCACACCTCCGAAGTTCCGGAGTTCCGAACTCCGCCCCGCCCCCGCTTTCGGAGCGGCTCTGGAGGTGAAACGACTCACGTATGACATCCAGGGTTGGGTAGGAGATCTGTGGCATGCAGGGTCAGTACACACCGAGTAACGACCCTGACTGTAGTTAAGTGTAGTATAATACGGGCTCACTGACAGTGCGGGACCTTAGACTTTTCTCTTTGGTTTTCCCCTCTGTCAGGTGAGATCCCCTCCACTGTATAGCTACTTGGTTTATGTAAACTTTGGTTTTCCCCTCTGTCAGCCTGTGTGATGGCGTGACTTCCACAGTGCATGAGGGTTGCCCTCACACAAACACAGTGGGAACCGCCTCATGTGCAGCTCAAATGGCAACTCTCCCTCAGATGGTGAGATGGTAATCCTGGGAATAAAGGCAGTTTGTCCAGCACACAGTCCACCTCCTCATCTGGTTTGACAGAGACTCCAAGATCAGACATCCACAGGAGGTTGATTCTATGA
>QFFB01004687.1:0-12003 GCA_003316465.1 Ramaria cf. rubripermanens
TTCGTTCTATTTTTATCATTCCGGCGGTTCAGGCGCCTGTTCGCCATGTAACTGGGCCGATCGACTATCGGTGACGCATATGCGGGGTAATCATGTGCATTTCCCATCTGTCCATACTTGTGATGTCATAGCGCATCTACGACTCGCGTGAGTGGGCCGGGTGTTATCTTGTTGCTTCCTCCCTGAATATAACAAACCAGATTCCCCCTTTTTTTTTTGAACATTATTTCTAACTTTTATGACTGAGAGAAAGAAAGAGAAAGAGTAATAAAAGGATAAGAAAAGAAATGATATCACAATGATTATTACAATATTCTTTTTATCACAACAAATGGTGGCGTAGTCGTTATTCCCCTCTTTAAGGTAGACGTCCCAACGTCTAGTGAGCGAGTCAGGCTTAGTACCGAGACGACCGGGTCGAAAACGGATCACGAGGTTGAACTGAGTAAGGTATTTGGACCAGTGAGCTTGTCGGTGTGTCAACAACTTTGTAGTCAAAAAGTATTCGAGGTTCTTGTGGTCGGTAATAACATTGACAGGGTCGGCCTAGCCTTCCAAGTAGTGCCGCCACCGCTGGAAAGCTTCAAAGATGGCCATGAGTTCCTTATCGTGACTGTTGTAGTTAAGCTTGGTCGAAGTGAAAGTTCGGGAATGGAAGGCGATTAGGTGAACCTCGCCTTCCGAGGTTCGCAGCGAGAGTATCGCCACAAGAGCGTAGTCTGAGGCATCCGTTTCTACTATCAAGGGTTGATCAGGAATCCAATGAGTCAAGATCGAAGCAGTAGTGAACGCCTTTTTTAACATCTCAAAGGAATGTCGGAAGTCCTCGCCGAAGTTCCAAGGGGTACCCTTGCGAGTAAGTCTTGTGAGGGGTACTGTGATGGTGGAATAGTTGTAGATGAAACGTCGGTAGAAGTTGGTGAAGCCGAGGAAGGACTGGATGTCGCAGACCTTCCAAGGCTCGGGCCAATCTTGAATAACTTTAACCTTTGCTTCATCCATAGTGAGGCCCTC
Source organism: Ramaria cf. rubripermanens (assembly GCA_003316465.1). Lineage (NCBI taxonomy): Eukaryota > Fungi > Basidiomycota > Agaricomycetes > Gomphales > Gomphaceae > Ramaria > Ramaria cf. rubripermanens. The sequence goes on from QFFB01004687.1 coordinate 1,015, forward strand.
GGGTGAGAGGATGTAGCCAAGGAATTCAACCATAGTTCGGTGGAACTCGTACTTGTCTTCTCGGGCGTATAGGCTATGTTTCCAAAGTCGCCGAAGTACTTCTTTGACGTGAAGCTCATGCGAAGGTGAGTCATTGGAGTAAATGAGTATATCGTCCAAGTAAATCACCACGCATACATCAAGCATGTCGGCAAAAACATTGTTCATGAACCTCTGAAAGGCAGCGGGTCCATTAGTGAGGCCAAAAGGCATAACTAACCATTCGAAGGACCCATAATGAGTCCTGGAGGCCGTTTTCCATTTGTCTCCTTCTGCAACTCGGACGAGGTGATACGCGTGCCTGAGGTCAATTTTGGTGTATATGTGAGCTTGTTTCAGAGCATCTAGTAAGTCAGCGATGAGGGGTAGAGGGTAGCGATCTTTCTTCGAGATCTTGTTAAGACCTTGGAAATTGACGCATAACCGTAATGACCCATCCTTTTTCTTAATGAACAATACGGGAGCTCCATGCGGAGACCGTGTAGGTCGGATGAACCCCATGTTCAAATGCTCATCAATAAACTCACGGAGTGTCTTAAGCTCAGAAGCTGAAAGCAAGTAAATAGGGCCGATTGGAGGAGCAGTCCCTTCTTCAAGATTAATCTTGAGATCGTAGGGACGGTGTGGTGCCAATGTATCAGCTTGGGCTTTGCTGAACACATCTGCAAACTCGTGGTAAGCTTCGGGAATGTATTGTCGTATACCTTCCGATAGCTTAGGATTGTCCTGGGCCAAGGTTGAAGCTTGGGCAAGAAGTTTGGGTGACGCAAGGTCGAGCTGGAACATCGCGGATCCTTCTAGCCAGCTGGCGCGTAAGAATGCGGAAGCATTGACTAGGGAAACCAGGGGTGCTACCAGCTTCGGAGGTGGCTGAGGAGGATCAAAGGTTGGAGGTGAGGTGGTCGTCCGAAGGGTAGCGGAGCGAGCCGAAGTCGCCGAAGTTGCAGGGACCAAAGTTGGTTTGGAGGTCTTGAAGGTAATACTACCCAATGCCCAGTCAATCAACAGATTATAGCAGGCGAGCCAGTTGTGGCCAAGTACCACCGAGCAACTCAAGTCTAGCGAGGTTACATAGAGAGTAACCGAGTGTCCTTTGCCGGTCAGAAAACATATAGGGAGATCTAAAGCTTGGGTGATAGTAGTGTTAGTGCTACCATCAAATAGTTTTAACAGAAGTGGGGTAACAGGATAAGTAGTCAAGGCATATTTCTCTACAAACTTGGATTCAATAAAACAATCAGAGGAGCCACAGTCAATTAATGCTATGAAAAAGACTGTGGGGACTAGGGGTGAAGTCAAATCTACATAAAGAGAGTCTTTGGATAAGGAATCAGAAACGGCACTGAGTCTAAATACACAGCCGAGGGTCACCACAATCCTCGGGTCGTGTGGGTCCGAGGTTGCTGATTATTTTTTCAGCTCCGAGGTTGAAGCTGAATCAGTCTTCATATCCAAAGTTTTGTTGGACCTGCCTTTAGTGCCAGACGAACCATTACCATCATTAGGTTTCTTGTTCGCCTTCGGGCAGTCCTTGACCATATGGCCTTTGATGCCGCAGAGCAAGCAAAGTCCTTGGTCTATCCGACGTTGTCTTTTGTCGGGGAGGAGCTTGCCGTCCTTACCGAGCTTGTTGGTAAGGTCGGGTGTGGTTTGTGCGTTGGCCATATTATTACTGTTGTTAGTCGAACCTTTACCCGAGTTAGTCTTGTTACGGTTCTTTGGGTTAGTAGAGCCGCCAGACTGATTGGAGGTATTGTTCGACTGGTTGGAAGGTCAGTTAGTGTTTTGACTACTGCGGGTGGCAATAGTGTCATATTCCTTCCTTTCCCAGTAACGGCTGTCGCACTCGAGGGCGAAGCCTCTAAGCTCGGCCAAGCTCGTGAATCTCGGAAAGTGGAGTAAGTCATCCTTGATTTGTTTGGTGAGGCCCTTGTAAGTGAAGTGTCGGAGCACCGCGTCGTTCCATTGAGTTCGGGTTAAAGCTCAGGCGAACTCGATGAAATAATGTGTGACCTTGTGATGCTCCTTCATGCCGATTTTTTCAAGGTTGATCTCGGCCTGAGCAGCCGTATTGAACGGCCCGAAGTTGAGCTCAAGTTCGTTCTTGAAGCTGTCTCAATCCCGGAGCCAGATAGGCTCGGGGACGAGTTTGCCGAGGATCGCGGGTTCGAAATATTGTAAAGCTGAGCTGGTGAGGTAAGAGATGGCATACTGGATTTTAGAGGCTCCTGTCTGAAAGGCATTTGGGCGGTCTCTAAAATTGAGCAGGCATTGCAAGAAGAAGGTGTGAAGCTTAGCCTGGTCGGTGCCATCATAAGTATCAGGCTCCTTGACTTTAGCTCGGGTTTCCGTAGGGCGAGGTTTAGTGAGGTTGGTAAGGAGTTGACGTATGAGTTCGCTACCATTATTGTCAGGGTCGGCTAAACCCCCAAGGGCGGACCATCGCCATCGGGGTCCTCAGGATCCCCGGGATTGCCGGGGCTTCCTTCAGGAACCTTGGCCGAGGAACCCTTGCCTAGGGGATCATGGTCGGAAAGGTCCTCTTCCCTACCTTTGCCTTTGTCAGCCGGGGCATCGGCAGGTTCGATGGATGTGGAAGGGAAGTCCGGAGGGCTTTCTGGATGCTCGGAAAGACGGCGTCATTCCAAGATGCGTTGAAGCGTAATACTTCTAGCACGGGTGGTAGACATAGTTGTTAGTGTAATGTGGAAGTGGGAGTCAGAAATACTGTTAAGACCGGGTCTTCGTGTGGGACCTCGGGGGAGCTCAGACCGAGCTCAGCCAAGGAGTACTAGGGAGGGCTGGGCTTCAGCTTATGTGCTGCGCCATCCACCATTACACGTGCCCTTGATTTCGGAAGGAGATCAGGACCAGAGGAGCGGAGGGACTAAGAGGGAATGGAGCGAGAAACTCGTAAAGGTTTGAAGGGTATCTAGTTGGATTTCTGACTGAAAAACGAAGTACATACAGAGCGAGACTTATATACGGAGGACAGAGGGACAGGGTTGGACAAACTATCTAAGGAATCGTAATGAAGCTCAGGAACGGAGGGAAAACGGGGTTTGGGCTCGGACTCGGGCTCGGACTACTTTGGGACGGGCTCGGGTAAGGTCAGGCTCAGGGTGTGGGCTCAGGACGGGGTTAGTGGCCAATTATAGTCATCGGAGATTCGCGAGGAACCAGATCATAACACTTGGACTGGTTATTACATGGATTGCAACCAAGGTACAAATATTAAATTATTTCTGGAGTTGTGCTGCAGCATTGTTTAATATTCTTGAAGCCTTGTAAACGACACATTCTGATAGATTGAGGTGTTAGCAATAACACCAAAGTCTTGAAGGGTTCCAAAACAGATGCCCAGTAGTTCACAGAGCAAAGTCCAAAATCATGAGGTGAAGTGCTTTCCTCAATCTGAAATGATGTCACTGGGGGTACCATGTTTAGCAAATATGTAGTGAAGAAAGATCATGGCAACTTCAGATGCATCAATATCACAAAATGTGGGAATGAATACCACTATCTTCATTAATCTATCCACCATGACAAGGATCATGTCATGGCCGTCAGATAATGGAAGGCCTTTGATGAAGTCCATTGAAATGGAGTCCTATGGTCTGACTGCTATGGGGAGGAAGTGAAGAGGACCAAACGATTTATGATGTATGGACTTAGCATGATAACACTTTGAACAGGACCCAATGTAATTTGTAATGAATTGCACCATTTTCGGCCAGTGGTACTGTTGGAAAATACTCTTCATTGTTTTACTGATGCCAGGATGACCTGCAAGCTGATGGTCATGCAGTGAACACAGGAGGTCTAGCCAAATGTCATTGTGATTGGGAACATATGTTCACTCTTTGTACAAGAGTGTCTTACAATCCTCACCCAATGCCCAAGGGTCAGGTTTGGAATTCACAGAGGACTGAACATATTCGACTGTCCAAAGATGAGTGATCTGGGTCAGGGACACAGGGTCGGTCAACTACCCCTGTTAGATAGATGTGAGCAACAATGTGGAGTCAAGGAGGACAGTGCAAATAAGTTGCCCAGCCTTGAACATCAACTGGAAGTTGTGTGGATTCGCTAATGCATAAGCACCATCCCCCCTTCAGGGTACACATCACTTCGACAGGTCAAAGCGTCAGGTTTGGTGCTGAGTCTCCCTGCACAGTAGCGAATTGAATCCTAACAAGCGTTCAGACCATCAAACCTGTCTGTGGGTCAGCTGCTTTGTTATTGCAAAATACTCAAGGTTTTTGTGATCTGAAAGGACAAGGATCACATGTGATGCCCCCTTGAGGTAGTTTTGCCATTGTTTGAATACTGAAAAGATGGTAAGGAGCTCCTTGTCATAAATTTTGTAGTTTCTTTCTGCGGGTGCCATGCCATGCAAAAAGAATGCTACTGGGTGGATATCTCCATCAGCAGGGGTGATTTGGGATAGGATCGCTGCAATCACATAGTCCAAGGTGTTTTTTTGACAACAATGGGGTTATTTGGGTTGAAATGGATGAGGAGTGGGGCTTGTGAAAAGGCTGTCTTGAGTGCTGTGAAAGCTGTCCTTTGTATGTCTCCCCATGTGAATGGCGAATCCTTCCTAGTCAAATGTGTAAGTGGGATGACAATGTCTGAAAATGATATGATGAATCTTCGGTAGAAGTTCGCAAAGCCCAAGAACAATTGCACTTCATTGAGATTTATGGGTGGTGGCCGGTTTTCGATTGCTTTGTCTTCTCACTGTCCATGGACACGCCTGCCAGCGAAATGATGAACCCCAGAAATTCAACCCAATCTGAGTGGAAGAGGCATTTCTCAGGTTTCACAAACAGATAGTGTTTGTGTAATTGGGCAAGGACCTGGTGAACATGTTTTCGGTGGTCAGCTTTGTTCTTCAAGAAGATGAGGATATCATCTAGATATACCACAACAAAGACGTCAGCCATGTCCTGAAAGATATCATTCATGAAGTGTTGGAATGTAGCAGGGGCATTTGTGAGACCGAAAGGCATGACGAGGTATTTGAAGGATCCATAGCGAGTGTGAAAAGCTGTTTTCCACTCTTGGCCCACTGCTATGTGAACATTGTTGTACCCCACACGGAGATCAAACTTGGTGTAGATGTTCACACTTTTAAGTTGGTCAATAAGATTGGGAATGAGAGGGATCAGGTACTTGTTCTTTCACATGATACACATTCTCAGCAACCCATCCTTCTTTGTTGCAAAAACCACAGGTGCACCTCCTGGGGACTGCAAAAAGCAAATGAACCCTTTGCCGAGCATGTCTTCCAGGTAGTCACAAAGTGCTTGCAGTTCAGTGTTGGAGAGAGGGTAGATAGGTCCATGAGGCAGCTGCCCATCATTTTCAATATTGATTGTGTGATCATATGTGCAATGTGAGGGTAAGGATTTGGCTTCAGCATGTGAAAAGATATCTAAGAAATCATAATACTCCTCTGGGACTACCATTTTAAACATTTCCTGTTTATCTTTGGGTAGCAGTTTCTCATGCAGGGAAGTGGTTGGGGCAGGATCATTACCCACTGCACACAGCAAAATGGGTTCTGGGGCTGCAGGGTGCATGTTTAGGGTATAGGTATCTTCACCCCGCTTCATCAATAATGTGGCAGCAGTACTAATAAGACTGATGTAGGGTGCAGGTCATTTGGCTGATGGTGGGTCAGGTGGCAACGATGCGAATGGAAGTGGGTCTTCTATGGACTTTTTTTTTTGGTTGAATGGGTTCATTTTCTATTTTCTTGGGTATCTCAGCCAGCAAAGTAGAGGATTCAAGAATCGATGGGAGAAGGGATGACTCAGAAAATGTGCTTGGACCATACTCCAGTGGGTATAGACATTCACCCTCCTCATCGCATGTCTGCTTGAAGACAGAAAGGGGCGGAATAGGAGGTTGAAAAGTATTCGGAGACTCGACATGGCCATTTGCAATATTTCATGCTATAGGTGGTGAGTGAGTTCCACCCTCCATGTTGCTTGTCTGCTTGAAAACAGAAAGGAGTGGAATAGGAGGTTGAATAGTATTGAGGGACTTGACGTGGCTGTTCACAGTGTTTTGTGCTATAGGCAGTGAGTGAGTTTCAAGCGAAGTCCAACCTGGGTCAGGGTCTGGGATGTTCGTGGGTGATCCATTTGCAGCGTTCGGGACATAACCCAAGGGATCGTGGGGATATGTTTGAACCAAGAACTGACAGTGGCGAAGTCATTGAGGCAGTGTGGAGTTTGGGGATGGTGTTGAAGATTGTTGGCGAATTGACAAACATACAGGCCATGGCAACTGTCATGCATGGAAGCAAGGGAGCAGTGCCAAATGGAAAAGTAATAGTTAGGTTGCCCCAATCAATGATGGGTTTCGTGGCACACAGCCAGGGGAGTCCAAGTATAATCAGTGCCAAAGGATGTAGCTTTGTCACAAGCAGAAAAACATGCTGCGAAGATAAATCAGAGAATGTGAGCTCTGTATCATGATATTTGTGAATGAAATCACTCATTGTGGGCTTCCTGTTGAAGAGACAGCGCAATTGATGAGTGTAAAGGTGTAGGAATGAAGCCGGGGAGAGAGGAAAATAAGATGTCGATAAAATTGGATGTAGCACTGGAGTCAATAAGTGTTGGGACAGGGTCAGAATGACCCAAGATATGCACATGGAGAATGAAAGATGATTGTGAGTGAGAGGTCAGAGCAGCAAAGAGATTAAGTTCCAATTCAAGACATAAGGGGGACTGAGGGGCATAATGTTCATGAGGGATATAACCTGCGAAGTTAGTGGGGTTGACCATTGGGCCAGTGAAAGATAGGTTAGCATAGTAATGCTGTCTACCAAAAAAAGGGTCAGCATAATGACCTGGATTTGCTGGGGGTGGTAATGAATATTGTTTGTGGCAGAATGATTCATGAGTCTTATGGTGACTTGACGAAGAATAATGAGCTAGCGTTGTAGGGGTTGCTGGTGGGCCAGTAGGCCATGTCCCAGGTAAGATAAGTTGCTGTTTTTTTTTGTTGAAGACATGGTGAAACTAATAGGTGATTATGCTTTGACTGTAGGTGTTAGTTCAATTATACTATCAAGATTGGAATTTAGGGTAAAGATAGAACATCAGTGTAATTCTAACATGGGCCTACAGTCATAGCGAATAAACCAAGAGTAGTACATGATAAATCACACATGTCCTCTAGGAAATGTCACCCCAGTTCAGGTGTTCCTTTTGCTGATCCAAACACTCCGCCGAAGTGCTGCGAATAGCAGTCTCAGTGACATCCCTAAAAGGGTGTAGCGAATAAGATCAAAGGTCCGAGCTCACTGTTGGACACAATGACCGATGAGGTAGTGGAACATTGTCCTAAGGTTTTTTTCTACTAGTGAGGAGTCAAATAACAAGGTAGATGTATGATAATTGAACTAGGGAATGATACAGGTGGAATCAAAGTACTTGTAGTAAAAAGTGAATACAGGGGGGGACAGATTGAGAGAGACTAGAATGCTATGGAAGAGTAGTGCATGCTAGGACACAGAGTCAGGGTCAAATCACCTTCATGGTGCACAGTGACTGGTGACCCTGCATGCCACAAGGGGATTGTAAATGATGCGAAATGAGGGCAAAGTATTGTGGTATAATGGCAAAGATCATGTTTGGCGACTGGCAAATAGGAGTAGGATTGTCTATAGAGGCCTTGCCAATGTCACTGTGATGGAAGGGCACTGGGGGGACTGATGTAATTCACTGGACTTGGGATGTGAAAATAGCAGTCATGACATCAGGCTCAGGCTCAGACTACTTTGGGAAGGACTTGGATAAGGTCAGCTCAGGGTATGGGCTCAGGATGGGGTTAGTTACCAGATATGGTTACTAGAGATTGTTGAGATGTATGGGAAAGGAGACAGAGAACGCTGCGCTATGCACGAGAAATGAAACATTAGTGAGGAGGACAATGTTAACTCCAAACTAAATGACCGGACTCCTTCTAGGGAGTGAATGGGCTTTTTACCGATGATTTATTGTAACTTAGAAACTAACTATTTATACATAAATGGAATAGGGGTGGAATACCGGCAGAATGCTAGGGAATACCGGTAGGCGAATAGCCGGCAACATTACCGGTGATGAGTCACAAGAATGTGACATGAGGAAGAACACTAGCTAGAGCGATGAGGAAAATAGTAAAAATTATAAGAAAAATATTGTTTCATCCAGACTTTACAACACACCCCTTCAAACCTGATGAACTCCGAGGTGACGAGGATTTGAGGGTTTGCACAAGTAAAGTCGAAGTACCAAGTGCGAATGGTGTATCGGCGATGTCGATGTCAGATGATGTCGTAAAGATAGGAATATATGAGGAATGTGGTGAAGATAGAAGGACGAAAGCCAGCATGTGAGTTGTAGCAAGGAGAAGTGAAAACGGCGGCAGCAGCATGTGCGGGAGTGAGTTGTTGATGTGTATAGGTAGACTGGGGTCGTCCTGGAACATGGGGGGATGTCCAGGAAACAATGGGTGTCGTTACCAGCGCTGCACAAGCAAGGGAGCAGCCACAGCTTGGAATATATGACAGAACCACCGGTGGTGGAGCAAGATGCATGGAGAAGGCGGTGAAAGACAACGTAGGTAGCTTGGAATAGGGTGGAGACATCGGTGCATGCCATCGACTTGTGGAGATGGCGGTAGTAAGCGGCAGCGTGCAGAAAAGACAGTACTGGCACAGGGTATGAAAAAGAAGACTGGTGAAGGTGCCACTGCGCGAAATGACAGTTGACGACAGCGCAGGTGCGCGAAGTGAGATCTAGAGATCGATGTAAGGGTTGAGCAGGAAAGCACAAACGTGCGATGGATCTGGTGGCAGCTGTGTAAGCAAGGGAGCAGCTGCGGCATGGAATGTGCTAAAATGGCAGTGGAAAAAGTGGTGACGACGTAGGGAATGCAGAACAGATCCTGGAGGCTGGTGTGAAGTCCCAGAGGCTGCGAGAGTTGAGTAGGAAGGTGCAGGTGCGCAATGAATCTGGTGGCGGCTGCGGAAGCAAGGGAGCGGCCGCATGTGTAAAATGTATGAAAAATATCAACAGCGGCGATGCAAAATACATGGAACAGGGGGCCTGGAGGTTGGAGGTGCCTCTAGGGACTGCGGATGTCAAGTAGAAGGGCACAGAGGGCTCAGTGAGTCCAGCAATGGCTGTGTATGTGAAAAAACTTGAAAAGATCGCCGGTGTTGATGTAGAATGCACAGAACGGGGCACTAAAGGTCTGTGGGACATGTAGAGGTCGTAAGGTTTGTGTCTGAGGGTGCAAGAGGGGAAATAGAGCGAGTAGGGGCTGCGGGCGCAAACGGATGTAGTTGCGTGCCCAGTGCGGCTTACAGGGCCTCCAGAGGGATTTGGGGACCTCCTGATAGTCCCCAAAGGTGGATGCAGGGTACCTTGAGCCTGCGGAAGAGTCGCCACTCATCTACAACGAGTTGGGTGGTGGATGCACGAGTCCGGTGTCGATGACAATGTGGACGGCGAGCACAACGAGCGCGTGACGTGCCACATCACGTGCAATGTTGGCAATGTTACTGAGAATGTGCGGGGATGCTGTGCAACACACCTCTTCAAGCCCTGTATGTTCAAGGTTCGAGGATATAGAGGGCTTGCACGTATATGGTTCACCTGTGGTATCCGGTGATGACAGTGGATATGGGCATTGAATGCAGTGCAGCGTCGGGTACAGCTGCTGGTGCTGCGATAGGTGAAGCTCGAGATGATGAGCTGGTTCAATGTGGTAGGCAACAAGGAACGAGTCGTCGGAACTTGATAAATGATGAGCGCGGGATCATTAGACAGTACGTATGTGTGGAACGTAGTGCGCGTAGTGTAACAGTGTAGTCAGATCTAGCTCCTTCAGAGAGACTGAGACTTATAATCTGTAGAGATGTACGGGAAAGGAGACAGAGAATGCTGCGCTACGTGTGAGAAATGAAACATTAGTGAGGAGGACAATGTTAACTCCAAACTAAACAACCGGACTCCTTCTAGGGAGTGAATGGGCTTTTTACTGATGATTTATTGTAACTAAGAAACTAACTATTTATACATAAATGGAATAGGGGTGGAATACCGGCAGAATGCTAGGGAATACCGGTAGGAGAATAGCCAGCAACATTACCGGTGATGAGTCACAAGAATGTGACATGAGGAAGAACACTAGCTAGACTGATGAGGAAAATAGTAAAAATTATAAGAAAAATATTGTTTCATCCAGACTTTACAACAGAGATCTGTGGGTAACCAGATCATAACATGCTTGTCCATTCCTCTGATCTATTACCGTAAGTCTAAAAAGGCTTGCATCACTTGACTGATGTCCCATCTTGGCACTGAAACCTCCCTAAGCTGAACTGTTGGCACATCATCAATATTATTGCTGACCCCCACATTACATCACACTTGATCAGCACATGCATCATATCTAATACCACATTTATAATAAAAGGAGATAAAAAATATTTTGTGCCTCTTTCCTCTTTATCAAAAAATAGATATATTCAAAAACTTAAAAGTGTCATGTGACAAGGCTTTGACTTGGACATAGACTTAAGAGACTTTGAGAACTGAACTTGACTTGAATTTGTACAGAGAGACTGAGCCCTTATATACATATTCCCCAAGCTACAATGATGCAATACAATGTGATGGGTTGAGTATGATGATGAGCAAGTAGTCTGGCTAATGACAAGAATGCAAACACAAAAAGGGAAACCAAAAGGGGAAGTTACACTAAGGAAAGTAAGCAAGAATGTGTTGAATAGGGGTAAGGCATGATGAATGTGTAATGAAGTTCCAAAAATAGAACATTGATGCAAAACAATGAGACAAAACTAACTAAAATAGAACAGGGGCAGGTCATTCAGGGGTGAAGTAAGCCATAAAGAGAACAATAGGAATCTCCACCAAT
>QFFB01004690.1:0-11134 GCA_003316465.1 Ramaria cf. rubripermanens
TACTTTAGTCCCTTGGAATTTGAGGCTAGAGGTGCCAGAAAAGTTACCACAGGGATAACTGGCTTGTGGCAGCCAAGTGTTCATAGTGACATTGCTTTTTGATTCTTCAATGTCAGCTCTTCCTATCATACCGAAGCAGGATTTGGTGAGCATTGAATTGTTCATCCACTAATAGGGAATGTGAGCTGAGTCTAGACTGTTATGAGACAGGTTAGTTTTACCCTACTGATGGAGTGTTGTTGTAATGGAAATTGAACTTAGTATGAGAGGAACTATTCCTTCAGATATTTGGTATTTGCACCTGTCCAATCAGGCAATGGCGCAAAGCTATCATCTGCTGGATTATGGCTGAATAGTGAAATCAAACATTTGTTTTTCACCCTGAATGGCCCCATTAGAGTCAAATTTGTTACTTCAACAAGTGTTGGCTTGTTGGGGAGTTTAATTTTTGTTACCTGATGACTTTATTGTAGGTTGATTAAAGAGGCCATTTGGTGGGTCAGAATAGCATCCAATTGTATCAGAGTCATTGTGATCCAATCTTTTAAATTTAAGAAGCTGATGTTCTGGGGAGAGGTAAGAACCAAATCTGAAGGGTCTCCACATGCAGGAGCTAAGCAGGGGTTATGGGGTCAACAAGGTATGGAGGGTGAGGGTTGTGTGTTGAATTTTGAAGAGGAAGGGTTGGGGAAAAACTTGGTCTGCTTCTTGATTGCCTGTAGTAAGTGGAGAAAGTTGTTATAACTTCTTTAGGTCAAATTTGACTTAACATTCTCTGGCTGGGATGGACAAGTTAGTTGTACAGAAGATACACCATCCATATCAGGTGGCAAATCAGTCTGGCTGAGAGTTGGTTGGTTGGGATGGCTATTGGTCATGGGTTTGTTGTGGTATTTCCAAGTTTGGCACAATAAGTAGAAGCCTGGAACATGCTCCCCTGTCTCAGGATTAAGAGACTGCTTGTGAGGGCAACCTAAGCAGATGCTCTACACCCAAGTGGTGCACTGGCGAAGGGGGAATCCTAATCAAGGGTTTTTTGGAATGTGCATTGGATTAAGTCCAATGTGGAGTTACAGAAGTGTGTTTGGTGGTTCACAATAGGAGGCATCACAATGAAAAGTTTTGAAGGAAGTTGCTTGAAAGGTCTACAACTCTGCCTTTATAGTATCAGCATTGTATCAGAGTTGTACAATACTCCCAAGTTTGCCTAAGTAAATATTGGATTTCCATTGAGCTCATTACTGTTGGTTTGTTCACCTCAAGATATCTTTGGACCAATTTCATGAGTTCATTCAGCCACTCCGTTCCAATATGAATGTTTCCCAAAGTGAAACCTTCCAACAATGACAGGCAAGTATTTTCTAGCCAATCCCAGGCCATGCCTGTCGCTACCATAATAGGTTGTTGCTGAATATGTAGTTGAATTGCAGTTTTAGTGTTTTCTACCTTGCCAACATGGATTGTAGTCCAAGCACTTTTCATTCCAAGCAAGATAGAATCCTTGAAGGGGTGCATGGTGAACTCATAGCATATTTTGGCCAGTGCATGTCTTGTAGATGCTATGTCATGTTCATTTGTAGTAGATGTTGCATTGCAATCAGTCTGACTAGAGGAGCTACCATATCCCTGTTTAAAAAGATCTTCCATATCTTTCACAATTTCTGTCAACTCAAGTGAAATATTTTGAATGAATGGAATGACTATGTGGATGGCTTGTTTTAATCATGTCATTTCAAGTTTTACATCAACTTACCTGGTTACCTTTGCCTAAGTTCTCTGAGTGTTGGCTCACTTGCTGTGGCAGTCAATTCTCTATATATGTCATCACTTGTTTCCATGTCCTTTGCCTCCTGTAACACCAGATCAAGGTCCATGTTTGTGCCCAAAGTATGTTCTAGATCAAAATAAGTATATAAGTATTTGGTATATTCAATCAATGCACCATCAATGATTCTATCTTCTCTGTCCTTGATACAAGATTCACCATCACAAGCTGATGATTCCTTTGTCAGTTGACATTTTATCAGTATGATTCTTAACATACATTCATCTGAGAAGAGATCTGGGTCTTCTGGTAAAACAGGTCACCCTGCCTTTATTTAAGTTGAAGTAGACCTAATTACATTTGTTGAAAGCTTACCATAGGTGATATCAGCAGGGTCATTTGGCAGCAACTATATCTTTATCATCCAGTTCTTCTCCTTCATCTGCATCTTCAATCTCAGCTGTGAGTGTCCACCATTCTCTGCAATCCTTGTGCCACTTACCTTGTATTTCTGCTAGAGTTACTACATATTTTCACTGATCTAAAGACCTATTATGTACTAAAATATATGAGTTAGCATTCAAGTATATAAATCGGGAACTCACTTTGTGCATGGTACTTTGTCATATTCTCAAATGTATCCCTAACCTTTGCACCTCCTCAGTTTGCAATTGTTGGTAGAAACAATTCTGCTTTACTAGTGAAATTATCAATTGCATCCCAGCTAGACTTATGTTCTTCTCATGTGTTTGCATCCATGAATGACAGCCTTTCTCCATATTTCCAGTATGGCATGGTCATTTGTGAACCCCCTTCATCTTCATACTCGATTGCATCAAGAAATGTTCTGGGATTGATGTGAACTCTGTAGGGTTCTGGGAACTGGGAAGCTATGTATTGTTCAAACTGTTTAACTCAATTAGTAATTCACTTTACTTTTTAATGGCTTTTATTCTCACCTGAAGCATCATTCTATAGATGTGTTTGATATGAGCATCTCAGCTCATCATTCCTCTTCTGTCAATCAGGTGATTTGCATGTACTACTGTTTGCTTTGGGTCAGGGGCAAGATACTCTATCATTTCTGGTGTTAGGAGTAGCTTGTCTTGCTGACATTTCAGTGATTGGTTTGGAGGGATATTAAATGTGTACAAGATGGTATGGCTGGTTGGATGGTGTTTTGCCTGGTGGAGCATTTGGGGCAGTTCTCCTATGGTACCTAGGACTGCAGAAATTGGTGCTGATGAATGGATTCATACATATGTTGTTGTGATAAAATATTGTAAAAAGGATATTGCCAAGTTTTCATTTTATTTTTATCCTTTTCTCTCAGTCCCATAAAACTGGAAGGAATATTCTGAAAATTTTATTTATTATATTCAGAGAAGGAAAATCATGAGACAATATCTTCTGTTGCCTCATCCTACACACATGAGCTGTAGATGCACTATGACATCACGACCACAAGCAATGCGGGTAACACATGTGATTACCCCACACACACGTCACCAATGATTGATCAGCTCGGTTGCATGGCAGGCAAGCACCTGAACTGCCAAGGTAATAAAAATAGAATGGAGAGGAATGTTGTGACAATAGAAGGTCATACAAAGGTAATAAAAACCACAGAGTTTGAATCAGGAAACATATCAAACAGTCCTGATGTATTGGATTGCATATGGAATAGGAAATGGAAGGAATGGCTTTGATACCATTATGTCAAGAGAGCAGACATTTTTTTTGGTTATCTTTTCTTACTTGTCATCTAACACTGTTTTTCCAATCACCCCATTCACTTTATTTTCTTTCCCCAATGACTAATTACTTTTCAGATCTTTCTTTAGTATCTAAACAGTATCCAGCACTATCTGCTCCACAGATAGTAGTATTTCTCTATACCCTTAGTTAGTTGCTCATATTTCAAGACTCAGTTGCTATTGTTAGTGCTCCATAAACCATCCCTGAACTTTCTCATATAAGTACCATGTGTTAAGGTGCATACTGATGGGTGGTACCAAGATACTTGGCTGAAGGTTGAGCAGAGTTGGGTTAGGGGGACTTGTTACATCCATACATTCCGCTCTCCCGTTCCACCTTCCGCTCTATCATTTCCATTACCCCCTACTGTTACTCAGCCCTCTGTTCCTCCCAGCCTGTCCATCAACAAGAGTACCTCGTTTCTTGTGGAACGCCTGTGTCCCCTTACCGATGGATGATGGTTACCTACTTCAGTTCCCAAGCTTACGTCCCCCCTGCCCTATGATCCCCAACCCCACTCTTGGCTCTATAACAAACACCTTTTCCACTCCGACTCGGAGCTCATTACTATTACTTCCTTACATGTACCCCCACGTATATAAGCTCCTGTATTCGGGCTAGTAACCTTAGTTCAAATATCAACTACATTTCGTATTAAACCATGTCCGTAGTGTTCTTAGTACACTCCTGCTATTACTTCCACACTTCCACACTTCCACACTTCTACACGTACCATGTAACTATGTTGTCTGACTAATCTCCTGCTCCGAAGTCTTGGGACCCACAACTGTCGAGAGGTGCAGTGCATAAGCTGAAGCCAAAGTCCCTTCCAACCCTCCTCCTGTCCTTCTCCATCTTGCAGTTTTACATGGCTGTAACAGGACTTGGCTTCAACTTATGATGTTGCACCTGTGTGGCTGTCTGTCCCTGTATTTTGGACCATGGGCCCAAGGACCTACTCCTGGAGATGATTGAGTAACTAAGGTGGGGGAATACTTTGTTGATACCAGAACTGAGTAGCATACATGTGGGGAGTGAACTTATATACTAGAGTGTGATATGCGGATCAGGGGAGAGGGGGACCAAGAGGTCACATGATATGGGCAGGGTAGAATGTACTAAGAATAAGGCAAGTAAGAATAACAGAATATAACTGGGGTGTGACCAAGTTCGACCAAAGTATGCTGAGGTATGTGATCTGAAGTCCTGAGGTATGCTGAGATCTGAGGTGAATGGGTATCTAATACCATGATGTTTTGTATGATACTCTTTAGCCAGAATTTATATCTCTCCTCACACACATAAAAAGAATCAGGGCATTCAGACTTGCCTTTAAATTCCTCGTTATTGTTTCTGATGATTACTACAGCTCACAAGCTAGCTATACTAGATTACTTGCTCATTCCTCTAACTCATCATTATACCTCAAAACTCCCTTTGTCCAAATGACACTCCATCTTGATGCCAGAGCCCCTGAGCCAAACTATCAGTATACCATCAACATCATTGCCGATCCCTGTATTATGTCATCTTTGATCAATCAACATATGCATCATACTTAGCACCACATTCATGACAAAAGGAAATAAAAATCATCTTGAGCCTTTTCTTTTATCAAAATTAAAAATACATAAAATAATCTTAAAATATGTATGCACCAAGTTCATAGAATATGAAGATACTAGGATGGTAATCTTCAGGGAGATTGGACATGATCAGCATACGAGTCAGATATACAGGATGATCATTTTTGTCGACATGCATGTTTCTGAAACTGTTAAGATGCCAGGAGGGAGCAGGAAGGCAGTACCGAGATACTTGGCCAAAGACCAAGACAGGGCAGGTTGGAGGGACTTGGCTTCAACTTATAGTGTTGTGCATGTGCAGCTGTCTGTCCCTGTATTTTAGACAGAAGGCCTGAAGGCCTAGGGCTACAGATCTATTTACAGAGGAGAATGTGTAACTTGTTAGATCCCCATTCCACCTTGGATCTTGGCATACCTTGGGATTTTGGACCATGTACCTTGGGCCTCTGGCCTGGGCATACTTTGGTCACACTCACACACATACATCATTGCTATATATTTGCTATTACTTTTCTCTATTCTTAGTATATCCCACCCTGCCCATATCATGTGACCTCTCAGTCACCCACTCTCTGATCCCTGCATTACTCTCTAGTATATAAGCCTGTTCCACACATGTATGTTAGTTCAGTTCTGATATTAACAAAGTATTCCCCCCCTAGTGTACCTGCTCTCCTCCTTAAATAGATCTGTAGCCTAGGCCTTTGGGCCTTCTGTCTGAAATACAGGGACAGACAGCCACATGGGCACAACACTATGAGTTGAAGCCAAGTCCCTCTGACCCACCCCACCTCAGCCCTCAGTTGAGTAGCTCGGCCCTGCCTGCCTGCCTGCAATTTAGCAACATAACATAACTTAGGGGGGTATACTTGGTTGATATCAGAACTGAACTAACATACATGTGTGGAATGGGCTTATATATGGAAGAGTAATTTGGGGATTGGGGAGTGGGTGACCAAGAGGTCAAATGATATGGGCAGGGTGGGATGTACTCAAAATAGGGAAAAGTAATAACAAATATATAGTAATAGTGTGTGTGTGTCTGAGTGTGACTGAAGTATGCCAAGGTATGGGGTCTGAAGTCCTGAGGTAGGCCAAGATCTGAGGTGGAATGGGCATCTAACAGTACCTCCCTCTTATGGCCAAACCCATGAGGCCATATAGAGTTGGGGATCTTGCCTTGCAGTGAACTGAACATATATGCACACAGGTTGGCTGAATGCCTATTATGTAAGGATCTGGTTGGGAAAAATATTTAAAAGAAGGGTGTAGGATGGGCAATTTGAGTAGAGAAATCATCACCATGCTAGCCCCATTGAATAACCACAAGGAGATCATTGAAGGGATCTCAGTGGAGGAGCTGGCCCTCAAGGTGGAGTTCACAGCATACTGTGCTGAGATACAATGAGCTCAGGCCAAGAAAATTTAGGGGAATGTGAGGTGTGAGAGTGTGGCAGCAGAGGCCAAAGCCTGGGAAGAGGCTGAGGTGAAGGCAGCAGCTGAAGCTTAGGTGAGGCAGGTGGCCGAGGAGAAGGTGGAGTGGGAGGCTGCATGGAGGCAGCATTCCCTGGTGGAGACAACTACATACAATGCAAGGGCATACCTGGCAAAGGGGGAATCCTAAGAGAAAAATCTAAGGATCACCTTCGCTCACTAGCTAACAGCTGTATACCTCAGGCATCACAACCCCATACCTCCGAAGCCCAAATCACATAAACAACAGGGGTGCTGAAATACAGACAGGGCCAAGGAGGTGTTTGGAAGGTGCAAAGGGATCAATCAGCACAGCTCTGGAACAAGAGGCCCAACGCTGAAATGACACTGGGTGGGGTAGACTTCAGAAGGGACTGTGTGCGCTTTGCATGCACTTCACAGGACTTCGCAAGGTGTGGGAATGTTCGCATGGAGTGGAACATAGGGTGCATGCACTTCGCAAGGACTTCACAAGGCTTCGCAAGACTTCGCAGGAACCTGCAGGACTTCACAAGAGTTCCCCTCACATCCACTTTGGCAAGGCTGCAAATACTTCACATGCACTTTGCAGGACTTCGCAAGGTGTGGGAATGTTCACATGGAGTGGAATGTAGGGTGTGAAGGCTTTGCAAGGAGTTCGCAAGCATTTCACAAGCTTCGCAGAGGTTCCCTTTACACTGCTCATTAATGCATCCATTAATCTAACAGGTGCAAAGTATAAGCTTGGTTCCCATAAATATGTTTATGAAGGTGGTTGTAGGTCTAAAGATATTTAGTTATTGTTTTGATAATGAGTAATATAATTCAAACTTTGAAATGAAGTTGAATTGAGTAGAGATCAATTTCTGAGGTTAATAACTAATGATAGCAAGTTGGGAATATGGTGAGTTTTTTTACTACTCTTTTTACAGTACAAAAACTAGCTATTTAACTAATTACAATGAGTCAAAATGAATATTTTCGATGGTGGATTACATAATGTGATGAAGATGAATGTTCCAAAGAGTGGAAATTGTACTGTATGCACACAAGGACAGGAGGTGGACAGATGACATGATTTGTATTTATTAAACACATAGGGGAAATGTCTATGCAATTCTTTGACCTACAATCACAATATTCATGCAGGGTGGTGCCTTGGGGCCATCTCTGATCAATGACATCATTCAGGTTATTAATGGAGTGTCTGGGCAATCCATTGGTGTTGAGGGTCTTGAGATGGAAACAATGGTTGTCAGGGCTGGTAGGTGTTTTTGATATTTGTATGCTGGTGAAATGTAAAATAATATTTCTTTAGTATTAATATTTAAAAGAATATTGATATACTTTAATATTTTTATATTCATAACAGTAGGCAGGTGCTGGCAGAATTGGCTCAATAATCATGCCAAATTAATAGTTGGGGAGTTGCCTATATAATTGACAAAGGCCTGGGAGCTGAATATGGATTGGGATTGGAGGAAATATTGAGGAAGGTTGAGGAGGGTTGAGGTTGGATTGGGGTTGTATATTCCAAACTCAATAATTATCCTCCCTTTGTGCATGGCCATGCAAAGCCATTCCAAACTTCACCCTGGCGCTTTGAGCTCCCCTACTGATTCATCAGTGTTTCAGACAGTTCTGATTGTCCATCATCTTTACAACACATTTAATTATGGAGGCAAGAAGTGCACTTCTCTGAATTACACTGCAGATGATGATGGTCCAGAATGTACCCATACTCATTTTTCTGGCACAGCACTGTGTTATTTATCCTCAAAAGATGATACTTTAGGTATAGCCCAGGTGTACACAATGCTTGTAATGTAAGGATTTTGATTATAGGAAGCAACTGAGTGTCCTCTTCCAAGATAACTAACTGGTTGCTTACAAGTCACAGCCAGACCTGAACTTGAAAAATTTTGCACCATGCTTCACCCACTGCCACCCTTTTCCTGCCTCATTCTCCCTACTTTCAAATGGCCCATCTGCATCCAAACAAAAGTGATTTGCTGAAAAGGCCACCAAGGTGGCTTCATATGGTGGCAATGGCACATCTATGACATCTGGCAATGGTGACAGTGCAACGAACATGCCATTTCTTATAATGTGTGGTTTGTTTATACGATAAGAAAATATAATTCAAGCTCCAAGTGGAGCTGAATCAAACAAAGGTTTGTTTTTGAAAGAGAAATTCAAGTAAACTGAAATATGTGCAAGTTATCTTGACTACTACTTCAACTGAAAACTTCAGACAATTTGTGTGGGGTGAGTCTTATTGCTACTAGTATTTACAGCATAAAAACTAGCTATAGAAGTAATCACAGTGGCTTGAGACAAATATTTTCAGTAACAGATTACCTAATCAAATGAAGATGAACGTTGCAAAGAGCGGAAGGAAGTCATATTGTATATACTTGGAAACAGGGGGTGAATGGTCAACATAGTTTGTATCCACTGTACATTTAGGGGAAACATATATGCAATTATTTAACTCACAATCGCGATGTTCGCACAGGGTGAGCTCGACTCGAGAGTATCTATAAATAGCATCTCAGCGTTTTGGATCTGTCACTGGATGCGGGGTAGTGCCTTGGGGCCATCTCTGATCATTGATGTCATTAGGGGTATAAATAGAGCATCTGGTTGATCTATCGGTTAGATAGTGATGGATCATTCGAGCATGGGGTTGGTAAATAGAATAGCATTCTGTATGTGATATACCATCGAGCTTTGGGTGGGATTGAAGATTATTGAGGGTGTTGAATTATAAAAAAATATTTCTTTCAGTATTAATATTTGGATGAATATTAATATACTTTGATATTTTATTCATAACACTATTGACTAGCTTGTTGGCAGGTGTGGGTGTGGAAGATCTAACATCCATGCCAAAACTACAGATTGTGACAGATTGGTGAGTTGGCCAAGCATGTGAGTGGAAGGATTGCAACCTCATTTCAGGAAGGCATGCAAACAACCTATGGTTCATTCAAGCTTGTGCAAGTGTGAGGGACATGCATTAATTATTTCTATCAAACAATAAGGTACATTATCTACTTCAGGCAGGAACATTATATAGTAGCATGCCAGGTTTGATCAATATATTCAAGTGCTACTGCAGCATGCCTAAGTCTCCCAAATTATGCAGAATACACAGGAGCTCAAGAGCTAGTGATCAGCTTGCCATTTTGGCACAGGGAATATTTGGTGAATAATACTGGTGCTCCTTTCAGGTAAAATTTAAATAATTATTTCCTGAACATGGCTAATGGTGTGTACTGCGACATCAAGAGGGCCCAGCTCACTGTCAACAGTGGGAGCCCCATCCACTATGATATTGTTGAGAACACCATTGACCTCAATGGTACCCCTGATGCTCCATCACCCACTGATGGCCACCCTCTGCTCAACAGTGAGCTCAATGACAGCACCACCCTGCCACATACAATAAGAATAACAGCATCAAGGCTGCCCACATTGTCCCTGCTTGCAAGCTCCCCACAGCCAATGACAGCAAGCAGCCACCCCCCATGAATGCATGCTGTGGCTCTCCAACTCTGAGGGGTCTCCTGTGAGTGCCCATATTCTGTGTGCTACATGTGCTTGCCCTCCCAGTCCAACAGCTCACCTGCCACCCTCAGCCAGCAACAATACAAGTTCTGTCTCTCTACCATCCACTATCTGCCAGCTGAAAAAATTAGCAAGCAGACTCTTATTTCAGACACTTTCTCACAGCTACAGACCCTTTGTACAATTATAGACACTCATGCAATTTCAGACATTAACTTGCACAAGCTATACATAAGGTAATATAACCTTGTGAAGAGAGGCATTAAAGTGTGAAGCACAAGATGGAAATAAAAGTAAAGGTAACATAATTGTCCTAAGAGTGGCATTAAGTAAAGTGTGAAGGCCATCACAAAGTATGACTTATATCCTAATAATTATAAACCTCATTGCTGCCTTCCACAATGTCCAGCCATCTGCAGGATATCAAAGGATGCAAGGCATGTGGAGTTGATCTGAGGCTCTAATGCAGCAGCAACTTTGGAAAGATGTAAAACCCATTAAAACTACACCATGTAGTAGCTCATAGCAATTATAACTCAGATCTACATGGCCTGTTGTGATAAAGAAAGTATGAAAAACAAATCATAAATATATCTTTAAATTCCCTCTTATTCCCAGAAGGCTAATGTAACAGCTGAATGAACTATTTGATTTTTATCTAGAGGATAAAAATCCATAGCAGTTTAGACACTGCTGGACCATTCATCAGCCCTTTGATGCACACTACATCATGGGATCAAGACCAGATCGTGGATTGGATCACACACATGATCACCCCACACAACCAGGTTGGTTCACTTATATAAGCACCAAACCTTTGGTGGAGCAAGCAAAACAAAATATATTGTTGCAGCATGGAGATTGCAGCATGGGGTCAGCAGAACCTATAGAATTAGAAGGGAGTGGTGTATCATATACATTCACTCAATTGAATGCTTATGAAACAGGTCCAGAAAATAGTGATTTATATTGGAGGTTTTTCACAAGTTTATTTTTTTTT
>QFFB01004701.1:0-22921 GCA_003316465.1 Ramaria cf. rubripermanens
TTATCATCTTTCTCAGACCCCCTCATGTGAGGATGGACATACGAATCGCTGTGCCATTGCAGCTATTGTTGCTAATCTTCCTGCTGCTCGCAAAAGTGCCCAATTTGCGCCTGTAACTAGTCATATGTACTGCTTTGTATGCAAGTGCAGCCATAAATCAACTTTAGGGCAAGTAGACTGTCATGCATGGGAGCTGCGCAACAGCACCGAACTATGAGGTTTTGCAGAAGCATGGAAGAATGTGCCGCATTCGAAGGACCAAATCAACCTTTTCAAAGAACATGGTGTCCGTTGGTCAGAATTGTGGCGTCTACCCTACTGGGATTCAGTACATCAGCTTGTTGTGGATCCGATGCATTGCATTCTTGAAGGGCTTGCTCAACAGCACACGTGAGAGGTGCTTGGTTTGACAATGTCGTCCGCATTAAGTCAACCAATTGCTGTGCCAGCGTTCGCCTAGAATTTTGCACCCCTCCTAAAACGATGACACCCAAGGAAAACAAACAAGTAACAGACATACATGCCCTTCTTACTGCGGCTATACAGATTGAAGACACACCACTCAACATTGCCTTGGATGACTTAAAGGCAAAGTTCATGCGAAAGACTATGGGTTGTCTCAGGTTTGTTAGTGTCAGCTTGAATGGTGATCACCCCCAGGGGAAAATGTGTAAAAAACACTGGGTCGATGAACTTATCACATGGGTGAGTATTCCTGAGTATATCAATTTGGGTGCCTCTGATTCCTTCCAACGCAGCGACGAAGCCAGCCCTGGAATTCTGGTCAGCACCTGCCGTTAAAAACTGCAAGTCTCTCAATTATACAGCAGATCAGAGAAGTAATCGCAAATGCAGAAACACCTTCATGGTTGGGTTCTGTCCCTCGAAACTTTGGAGATGCTGGTGCAGGCACCCTGAAGGCTGATGAGTGGAGGACCGTGTACATGGTGTATCTTCCATTAGCCCTAGTCAGTCTGTGGGGAGAAGGATCCGCCCATTCTTCTTTGGCCAAAGGCATGAAGTTCCGACGTGTCCTGGATCACACCATGGCTTTGGTTTCAGCCATATGCATTACATGCAAGCGGACTATGACTGAAGCGCGTGTGGCTGCATACCGCGACTCTTTGATGCAATGGGTAGGGGATCTAACAGACATTCATCCTCATGCCAAGCACCGGCCTAACCACCATATGGCTTTTCACATCTATGACTTTCTCCTACTTTTCGGACCTGTTCACTCCTGGTGGTGCTTCCCTTTTGAACAACTCATTGGGCAGTTGCAACAACTTAGTAGTAATCATAAACCTGGTTAGCCTAACTCTTCTCTAAGTAGAGTTGTTTCCTTTGCTCATCCATGTTACTGGGCAAGTTGAAGAGACTTTGCTTCAATCATTTCTTAGGGCAGCAAAGCTTAGACAATGGCTGGCACGGTCTTATTGTCCACCAGCAATTAAAGAGTGCAAGAGCCTTTTTGACAAAGCTTATGCACCACGGCGTGACGAATATGCCAGTTCAGTTCCCTCTGGAGACACAATGGGGAAGACTGGTGAGCCAGTTCCTGTTCCTTCCAATTTGCAAGACCTGGTCAAGCAGCCCCAAGTTGTTTTGCATGCCTGGCTTCCCTTTGGCCAGATTGTTTATGCCCGATCATTTACTCATTGTGGTAACAGTCTCATCTGCTTTTATCCCAACGGAACTACAAGCATCCGCCCTTTGCCTGGTTCAATCAAATACAGGAACCACAAACCTTACAGGTGATACAAATCGTTGATTACTGCCCGTCTGTACAAATACGATTGGTGGATATTTATAGTGCTCTTGTTATGACTCACTTTGTTTCAGAATGACTCACCTTGTTTCTATTTTAGTTAGTCTTTTCTCGTCATGACTCAAAAATCTTTGAGATTGACGGCAAGATTTCATTTGCTGTACAACGCCACTTGCCATTGCCGAATCAGACCTTTGACACATATAGACATTATCCACATTTTCCTGCCCGTTTATATTCCACTGCACTGACACCCAATGTGGAACGTGTTGAAGTGGATTGGGTGATATGTCACTTTGCCTGATGGTCGTTCTCCTCAGATTATGTTGTCGTGTTAATGCTGTCTCTGGTGAGCTACCCTAAATGCTATAATATGGACTATGCTGATATTTTCTAGGACTAATGCACTCTTTTGGCGAGGTGATGTCAACTTTCAGCCACCAGCAGTCAGTGGGCTGTCAGTGGGCAATCAGTGGGCAATCAGTGGGCAGTCAGTGGGTGCTGAAGTGGGCAATCAGTTAAATAGTGTAGCATAACTTAAAGAGTAATCCAATCACATAAACATAAAATAAAACTTGAACTTTCTTATTAAACCCCAATTGTATGGTAAAACTTTTTGGATTGATTATGCATTTACCACAGTTAAAATTTGAAGTTATAATCCGTATTTATATATTTAAAGTTTAGTCGCCTGTTTTACGCTCCTGAGAAACTTGTTGTTTTATTGAAGCAATTAAACATGTGGCAAATCTTGAATATTTGACACAAATTTAAATTCACATTTATATTTCAAGTATCTAGTAGGTCAAAACAGGAAATTATTCTTTAAATTTTAGCTCGTGAATAAACACTTGTTTTAAGTCTGTTAAAACTTTTTAATCACCGCTGTGCTAGTACACTAATCTATAGTGTACAGGTGAGCATTAGAAGTACATAATAAATGCAAGTGTTTCTCACCTCAGTGTCTGAACACAATAGCATAGTCAAATGACTGAGGAAAGCAAACCTAACTAACATTACTTATAGTTCCTATACCTATAGTATTGAATAAAGAGAAAACAAAAGAATGTCTCATAGCTGAGATGCAAACGTTCAGTCAAGGCGTAAGACACCCTGTTCAATGATCCAGTGGATGAAATGAAAACAGATATCGATGTGTTTTGTGCGAGCATGGTACTGGTGGTCCTTAGCTAGCACAATGGCTGACTGGTTATTGGAGAACAGTGTCATAGGTGACATTTTGATACTGAAGAGCTGCTGGATGAGGGTGCGTAGCCACATTGCCTCTTTTGCAGCATGTGCAGCAGCGACATATTCACTTTCAGTTGTGGACAGGGAAACAATCTGCTGATGCTTTGCACTCCAGAAATGGCCCCACTGTGGATAATAAACACATATCTGGAGATCGCATGCCTGTCTTCTGCCATGCTGCTGTTAGTATCGGCATACCCGGTGAGTTCATTTTTCACATGCCCATAAGTTAGCCATAGATTTGTTGTCCCTTTTAAGGACTGAAAAATTTGTTTCACAATGTTCCAGTGACTGGGGCTGAATTTTGTCAAATACCTTAATACTGCTTGAACAGTGAAGGTGATATCAGGGTGGGTCCCAAGCACAGCATACATGAGTGATCCAATGGCTTCTCTATAAGGTGTGTCGTGCATTTCTGCCCATTCTGCTATAGTCTTGGGCCTTTGTGACATAGAGAGGATTAAGCCATGTTCCATTGGCATGGATACAGGCTTGAGGTCTCTGAAGTTGTACTTGCGTAAGATGGACTTGATATAAGACCTTTGGGAAAGGTGTATGGTACATCTTTCCCTATCACGTTTAACTTCAATGCCTAACAACCAGTACAGCTCGCCAAGGTCTGTTATTTCCACATCCTTCGAGATACCAGATTTGAACTGATGTACCAATGCCTGTGACATTGCAGTGATCATGCAGTCATCAACATGGACTAGGACAATTATCATGGTGTCATTTGAGTGGTGGTAGAACACTGCCTGATCTACATCGCAGCGGGAAAAAGGTAGTTTGGTAAGTATAATGTCAACAAGCTTTTGATACCAGCGACATCTGGACTGCTTGAGTCCATATAGGGTTTTCTGCAGGATGCAGACTTTTCCAGAAGAGTTTGGTGCATGGTAGCCTGGAGGTTGAGACATGTATATCATCTCTTTATCAGTGAGTTCCCCATTCAAGTATGCACCTTTAATATCAATCTGATGCAACTCCATGTCTTTTGCAGCAGCTATCATAAGCACTGTCCATATAGATGCCAGCTTGGAGACTGGAGCAAAAGTATTGAAGTAGTCCACTCCAGGTACTTGTGAAAAACCTTGAGCTACGAGGCAAGCCTTATAATGCACTACATTTCCAGCTGCATCCTTCTTAGCATGGAAGACCCATTTTGAACCAACAATGTTGGCACCTGCTGGGGCTTTGGTGAGTTTCCAGGTTCCAGCATCATGGAGCACAGCTAATTCTTTGTGAATGGCTGCCACCTGCAGGTGCCAATCAGGACAACATTTGGCTTCTGCGAGAGATTGGGGCTCAATAGCTTTGATCTCACTAGTCTCAGAAACTAGTGCATATTTGTCAGAGTCTTCCACTAGCATCATCCAATTGGCTGATCCTTCTCCCTCTAGGACTTCAGTTTCTTTCTCAGAGACAGTGGGCATCTGGACTCCAGTTGGGACAGCTAGGTCAGATGATTGGTGAGAAGCAGTTCCATGACCATCTAGGATGTCACGAATGCACTGACTGGGCTTGCGTATGCGTTTGGCAGGTGCCTTGGCTTCAGAGTCAGACAGGTTCACAGCAGTGTCGGTAGGTGGTGGGTTTACAGCAGGGGGAACTGAGGAAATGGTAGGTTTGCCACCGCAGAGGAAGGTGTGTCAGTTTTTGTCTCGATGAACTGCCAATCCTCCCCCTCGAGATGTGAAGCTGATGCCTAAGTATTGTTAAAGTAGACATTGCATTCCACCATCACTGTCAGCTTGTCAGGCCAATTAATCTGATACCCTTTGCTACGGTCATCAATCCCCAGCCATCGTCCCTCTGTGACACGTCCCCTGAGCTTGTCACCACTTTCTGTGCGTACCCACACCTTCTCACCCCATTCACACAAATGTTGCAAGTCTGGTTTGGTGCCAAAGGCAGCTTCAAACAGTGTTTTGTCTATGACAGACTTGGTGGGTGTTCTGTTCATCAACCAAACTACATGTCGTGCTGCTTCACCTCAGAGGAATCTTGGAAGACCACTGGCGTGTAACAAGGCTTGTATGCATTCAACAATAGAATGGTTATGACGCTTGGAGCCATTTTCTACGGAGTGTCATACACGGTAAGCTTTTGTGCAGTCCCTTTATTTTTAAGGTAAAGCATTAATTCCTTCCCCAGATATTCACCGCCACGGTCAGAATGGAGGGTCTTAATGCAGGTATTTAGTTGCATGCCCACCCAAGTGTCATACTCCCTATATGCATCAAAGGCTTCATTTTTGGTATGTAGGAGGTAGAGGTGAGTCAGGTGTGACATATCATCCGTGAACATGATATAATAGTGCTTGCCAGCTTTGGTTGCAACTGGAGCTGGTCCCCACAAATCGCTGTGGACTTCTTCACTGAATGAAGAGGCTCTGTGACCCTCTCTAACCCTTGGGACAGATTTGCAGGTCACCTTTGCATATATGCACAACTCACAAAAGAATGGGTCTCCTGCTAGCAATATGTCAAGCCTGACTCCTGTTACAAAACCTTTTGCAATGAGTCTCTTGGCAGTTTCTGGTGCAATATGTCCCATGCAGTGATGAAACTGATCCAAGCTGAGTACTTGTACAGTAGCATTGGCTACCTCTGAGTTGTGAGAAACTCAATAAAGGCCATGTCCATATTTTTCGACTATGC
Source organism: Ramaria cf. rubripermanens (assembly GCA_003316465.1). Taxonomy (NCBI): domain Eukaryota; kingdom Fungi; phylum Basidiomycota; class Agaricomycetes; order Gomphales; family Gomphaceae; genus Ramaria; species Ramaria cf. rubripermanens. The sequence goes on from QFFB01004701.1 coordinate 5,680, forward strand.
CAACCTGCTGTCCACTTCATTCTCTTATAGTACATTTGCCATTTGCAAATTTTGCAGCAAATCCAGCATCATCAAGTCATCCCACTGACATGAGAGTATAGCCAACTTCAGGTGAGTATAACACCTCAGTTAACTTCAGTTGAGATGTTGTGGCTCCGTTTGGTACGTCAATCACCATCTCACCCATTCCTACAGCATTGAAGCTTTGGCAGTTTGCAGTCTGGAAGGACTTTGGACTGATTTTTGCAAAGTCAGTCACTGCTTCACGGTATGGAGTTATGTGCCTGGTACAACCAGAATCATACACTTCAATGTGAGTGACATTTTCTAGTTGTGTGCTGTCCTTAATTTGGACAGCATACACATTTTCTGACTCAATGGCAGCCATATCATTTGTGTTGACAAGCCAATACTTCTCACTTTTGTCAACATCGTCCTGTGAGTTGGCATCTAGGACACTCCCAGTGTCATCATCCATTTCAGAAAACCAGCCATCGGCACACTCCTCATCTTCAGAGTCAGACTCATAGTTGGACAGCAGTGTAGGAAGCTCGCCCTCATTGTCAAGATCGGCAAAAAAGGCAGCTTCTCCTTCATCATTGGATTCAACAGCGGCATTGGCAGAGCCACTGCCCTTCGGTAAGTTATGCTTCTTGTCACTATTTAGTCACACAGGCTTAGGACACTTATTCTTGTAGTGTCCTTTATCACCGCAGTTCCAGCAGGATCCCTTTGTAAGGGCAACCCTTGAGTGCTGTGGAGATCACACAATCACACAGGCTAACAGAGAGGAAAACCAAAGTATACATAAATGAATGAGACATGCAATGGAGGGAGATCTCACCTGACAGAGGGGAAAACCAAAGAGAAAAGTCTAAGGTCCCCACTGCCAGTGAGACCGTATTATACTATGCCCAACTATGCTCAGGGCCATCACTTGGTACCTACCAACCCTGCACTCTGAAGATCCCTAGCTGACCTTGGATGCTCATACTCAAGCCATTTCACTTCTGGGGCAGTTTTGGAAGTGGAGGTGGAGTGGAGTTTGGAACTGCAGAGATAGAGCGGAGCTTGGAATTGCGGAAGCAGAGTGGAGTGTGGAACTTTGGAAGCAGAAAGTGGGACATCCCCTGACACCCTTCAGCTTATGATCAAAACCTTTCCTTTTACCGGTTGCAAACATGGTAAGTGCCTCATTTTTGTCACTGCTCTTTCCGCTAGGTTGACCAGGGCATCGAGACCATTGAGCTACATGACATACATACTCCTCAGAGATTAGTGTGATAAGCTCATCAGGCTCAATGGTCTTTGTGGAGCTGTACAGCTTCACACTGGCTAGCAGATTTGATGTGAAGGCAGAGAGGTGAGTGGGAAGGGACTTTATGATCATAGAGTGGTAATCCTTCTCTTCAATGTCTACACCAAAACTGGCTAACCCCTCTTTTTTAATATGTAGTTCATCAAGAAATTCATGAACATTTACCTTATCAGGGCATCTCGACTCCATGAAGTGGCTGCAAAGGTCCATCTGAGCAAATGCGCCTTTAGATGAAAATTCTTTGACAATGATTGTCCATCTATTTGTTAGGGATGGATTGCCATGTATGCGGATGAGGGTGGAGTCAGGGATGCAGTGAGTAAGGAGTGCTTTTGCCATATGGTCCTCTTTGACCCATTTTGCAAGGGCTTCCTCTTCATCAGCCATGGGCAGTGAGCTGACAGCCGGTTGGGTGGTCAAACCATTGAAGTATCCCCATAGGCCTTTAGCTTTGACTGCATCTTGAAAGTGCATCAAGAAAGCAGTCCAATTAAGGCTGTTGGCCATAAGCTTAGGGACTGAGGAGGGGAGGAGATCCGTAGTGGTAAGAGCCATAGTAGACATGATCAAAAGGAAGGGAGTTGTAGGTGATCTAGAGTTTGGCTATGGGGCCCAATAACCTGTAAAAATAACTAGTACACTAATCTCAGTGTCTGAATGTGATAGCGTAGTCAAATGACTGTGTGTATTTACCTAGTACACTAATCTATAGTGTACAGGTGAGCATTAGAAGTACATAATAAATGCAAGTGTTTCTCACCTCAGTGTCTGAACACAATAGTGTAGTCAAATGACTGAGGAAAGCAAACCTAACTAACATTACTTATAGTTCCTATACCTATAGTATTGAATAAAGAGAAAACAAAAGAATGTCTCATAGCTGAGACGCAAACGTTCGGTGACATCACATGCGGGCAGTCACGTGTTTGTTTCTCCAACATAGGTATCCTGCACAATGAGAGATATGAGTATGACGGAAACGCAAGGTCAAGGAAATCAAGGGTGCCTTGTAAAATGCTTGAACGTCGGATCGGAAGCCGACCTCACTAGCACTATTCTCATTGAATTCGCTGAATCATATATCCTAAAGTAGTATTTGTATCCCGCCTGTATAGACGCCCTGCTCCTCCTTCCCTCCCTCCCCCAACCCACTACCACCGCCATGAACATGGACTTCTGCCAATTCGAAGAGTGGTGTAGTGCATGCCTACGTGAGGACCGGTATTATTGGTTAGCATATCAGTTTCTATCGGCAAGCTAGATCTATATCGATGGGTTAGAAATGTGTTGAATCAACTTTATAGTTACATTCGACGTGCTTCCCTGTCCTGAAAGTGCCTTGATCATAGTAGCGGCATCACTCCTGTCCCGTGTTGAGCTTCTACGTCAAGAACGCTGCGAATTTGAACCTCCAACAAAGTCCTAATAATAAACTAGTCACAAGAACGAGTCGGTTAAAATAGCCTTCCGGCCTTTCCCGACTCTCAGTATATATGCTATGGTAATATAAATCAAGACCCCAGAAGCGTCTTGCTCGCAGATCTTTGAACCAGTTTTCATATCAAGCAGCCCAATTTTTTGTCCAGCGTGCAGTAAAATGTCGCTCGTTGTCGGGTCATCATAGATACGTAGATACGGAGTCTGGTGAGGCTTGCAAAGCGTCGGGCGAGTGTGGTTTCTGTGTTTGGAGACAACGGCAAGATCGATGGGGGATTTTTTCCAGTAAGTAATTCTTCCGGTTGTTAACCTACCACTCTTGATCAGCTTGACCCACCGTATCGGTAACCCCAGATAAGCTCTTACTGCAGTAGGATATCACCCATCCATCCGAATAAATAAGAAGTCAGCCAGTAGGGGACATTTATTGAGCTGCCCAGCTTGTATAATCATTGTAGAGGCTCTGGCGAAGATATTGTCCTACCAAACTTACCTGCAGACATCAGGGAAGTGCACGACGGACCTCATGGATTAGTATTGTGTCCCGTCATTGCCCCTTGCACTGGCCACTCAAACGTGAAAGCCTGAACAGAGGTGAGAGTTTATTTCGGGAAGTATGCTTCCGGGGCGAACACTTTACTTTGTCGGGTCGATGCAAGAGATTTCTCGGCAAAACCAACGTGTGTTTGTAGTATAGCTTTTGAATGCCGGCGTGTCATGCCAAGAAGCATATCTGTTGGCGGGCGCTCGTGGCGTCTTAGTTAGACAAGTGAACCCGGAAGAGGCATGGACTTTCCTGAGTCTGGAGGTCCTTGAGAATATTGAGAAGAGGTAGACGCCTCAACGATAATCTCACTTGCGATCATATCTGGGAATGAGCTGTGAGACTATTCTTAAGACCTGGGTAAAAATATTACCCGTAGAGATTAGCGTTGAATTATAGGATCGCAGAGAGATTGTCGATATTCACAAGGTCAGAAGGCAAATTTGAAAGCCAAAGGTAACTGCATCGTGGAATGTCAAAAGAAGGAGCAGATTTACCACGCATCTGTCGTGGCCACTCCAATATCGTATTCCGGTAGTGAGTGGCACATCTTGACGCCGGGGTTGACAACCTAACTCCGAATGTGACGGTTACATATATCCAAGAAAGATGTGAGCTTCTATGCGTATACTTACGGTGTGTACCCACAAGATAAACGCTTCACCAAGTTCTCTGACATAATACTGATGCTATAACAGAGCGCGAGACGCCGCACAGAAGTATTGAGGGAGACGTGACTGGCTGAGACCTGCAATTAGGACCACGTACTTGATCTTAGAAGAGATGTAACTTCTATTGGCATAAGCCCACAGGGGGCTGAAGAGGAGACTGGAGGCGAATGGAAGCAGAGAGGCGAATAGTTTACTAGTTAAGCTAAGCTTCCGCTGCCTGGTCAATCGATGTCATGAGATTTGGCGTCATCCAGCACGTGTTGAAGAGAAGCCACCAGGCGCTCAGGGAATACCACGTTGGAGTTAACATAACTACTCTGAGCGCAGACGGTTGCAGGAAATCCTCGAGGTTTATGGTCTCTAGCTTGACGTGTGTGCAGATGGATGAGAAGTTAATTGAAAGATTCTGTGACCATCGAAAACCAAGCTGCTGTTAGCGGAACAACGTGACGGCGGCGCTCCGACATTGAATCCAGGACTTGACTAGGCGCAAGGTGAGCCAGGGTGAGCCTGTCACGCATGCGAAAAGAGCTGGAGTGAGTGAAAGATATGAAGATGCAATCAGATCTGATAGCCACGTGAGGGCGCAGCGTGCCATACAGCCGGTCCCATCGGGTTAGTTACCGCCACTTTCAAGACAGGCATTCATAATTTCCATCGGTCCTGTACATTCGGCAGATTCTGCATAACACAGCCCTAAGTTGGTCCCCGTTAGGTATGTTTCCTTACAAAACTCAAGCTGAAGATATTGTTATAAGTGTTTGATACGTGGTATAACCAAAGCATTCCTAGCGCCAATAACCTAATCTAGGATAGCCCTCTGTCATATGTAAACCGGCTATAAAGATGACACTTGCAGCACCACTTGGCAATTGTCAAGATATCTACGTTTTCAGGTAACCATGCGCTGCCCTGACTTTGACAACTTCAAGTGCGACGGCGCTGCGTTGGATCGCACCTCCGATGCTATTGATGACGGTGTGTCTCTGAATCTTGCCTCTTCAATGATTCCTGGGGTTGGTCCAATGTAAATGGGATTCTTTTCAACTCGACCGTGACGGGTGATGATTCCATTGCCGTGAAAAGATATCTCTCTCAATATCGTTGGCCAGGAGCTATGTTGTAGACATGAGATATATGAAACTTAGCTGACACATTCCACAGTCAACATCATCAAAGGCAAGCTCAAATGGGATGAGTCCTCCCAGTTCGACGTTAATAAGGACAAAACCAAGTTTCGGCAATTCGAGGCTGCCTGCGAACGCGTCAAGTATGTCGAGCTGATACCCATTTTGATTCTGCGGCTAACCGTATGATTGCTGCAGGAATTTCTACAAAGAACAACATGGTGAATCATGGTTGATTTTCTCCATGTTTATAACATGAAGTCGCTTGAGTATTGCAGAAAAGCAAACCGTCGAGTTCAATGTCAACATACGCGCCACCTTCCGCAAGCAAAAGCGTGCGCGGATGAGTGTCTGGGCCGCGATGGAAACGCTCAATACCCTTGTTGATGACTCGGATCCGGATACCAGTCTCACCCAAATTGAACATCTCCTCCAGACCGCAGAGGCCATGCGTCGTGACGGAAAGCCTGACTGGATGCAAGTGGTTGGCGTTGTTCATGACCTTGGCAAACTTCTTTATTTGTTTGGCTCCGAGTGCGTATGTCCTCGTTACACCCTTTCCAGCCGATGTGACCGATGCTAGGGGGCAATGGGACGTCGTCGGTGATACATTTATCGTTGGGTGCAAATTTCCCGACTGCATCATATACCCTGAGACCTTCGTCGGCAATCCTGACTCGGGGGATGCTGTCTATTCTACCGAGAATGGTGTGTACAAGCATGGGTGTGGACTGGATAATGGTGAGCTTAATACGCCTGTGCATGTCAACTCGGGTACCCAAATGCGTCTCTAGTGATGATTTCCTGGGGTCACGACGAGGTATATCTTTATTGGCCTGATTGTGTCTAATATATTCAAATTACGTCAACAGTACCTCTATCAAATCTGCAAAGAGCAGAGCTCGCTGCCAGATGAAGGTCTTGCCATGATTCGATACCACAGCTTTTACCCGTGGCACCGCGAGGGTGCCTACCAGCACCTCATGGAAGAAAAAGAGTTGGTCCTTCCATATCCTTTCATGTGCAATCATATCTTGTACTCACATCTCTTAGCTACAAAGCTCTCGAAGCCGTGCGTGCTTTCAACCCCTACGATCTGTACAGCAAGAGCGATCAGCGCGTCGAGCCCGACAAACTCAGGCCATATTATGAGAGTCTTATAGAAAAGTTCTTCCCTCCCTTGGTTGACTGGTAATTGTGGATATGCGGAGCGATTAAATTTATGGGTCGTTGCGTTAGGGTTGCTTCAACCATTTGTTATAATCCATAAATGTACTTCCCAGATCGCCGATTCACATATTGTGCACACTATCCATACTTACGAACAACTTTTATTGAACACGCTTGTAACTCATCAAAACAGACCTTTATTTGTAATAATGGAGGTTCGGCATGAGCATAATCCTTATTAGGAATTATTTAATTACGAATTACAGGTTTAGGCGGCGGCTCGAAACCGCCGGCCGCGCCACCGAGCCACCGTGCGAGTATTCAAGCTCCTGTAGCTAGTTACGGTAGGATTAGGACAAGCCCTTAGAATTGATTTTGAGTAATCAATTGGTGATTTTAGAATTGGTTGGAATTTTCCGCATGAAATTTCATGAGATACTACGACCAATAGGGAATGGTAGTATATATGGCTTATTCGGGTGCTGTAACACGGTTACGGTGCCGCACCATATTACGGGTAGGTGGCCTACGGTGCCATAACCGTTCGACCACCCGGCATGTGCTTTACGGTACCGTACAAGCCACGCCGTATTACGGGTTCAAACATGGATAATAAGTATTACACTACACCAACATGGGGCACTTACTTTACAGCTGTTTAAAATATGTAGGCATGAGATTGAAACTACACTTAAATATTATAAGTACTGTTATGAATTCAAGCTCATATGGTATTTTTCCTAGTATTTTGCCTAATTTTCCTCATTACTAGGATCTTGACAATCTATTGTTATGCTTTTGTCATGCTCATGTCACCCAGATATCATTGGTGATGCATCAATTCCTAATATGATATTCCACAGGGTTTTACCCCTGTTCACAGATGTATAAGAAGTTAGAACATTAGCTACAGCAAATCTATTGATTTTAGCCCATTCATTCATGCTGTTGAGTCTGTCTGAGTGAGCTAACAGTGTTCTCACTACAATTTTTGTTTCTTGAGTTAATGTGCAATGAGTCTTTCTGTCTTCAAGTCTTTGATTCCTCTATTTCCACTTCAAGTTCCTTTCACCCTCACTTAATCTGATATCTCCTCCACACCAGATAAAAAATACTGTAGCTTAATGAATACTGCACCAAACTCATTCAGATTTGATAGTCACTTCAACATATATATGTTCTCATTTACTATAATGTTACCTGGGTGAAAAATGTCTAGGTTGTTATGGATTCTGGGATTCCAGTAGTTCTAACCAAATACAGGTGTTTTAGGTCTCCTAGGCTTTGTAAAAATAAGGAAATATTTGTTGATGGTCAGAGGAATAGTTTGATAACATTGAGATATTTTAATAGGGATTTTGTGACCATGGGGAAGGTAATTCCATAAGAAATAGGAATTTAAAGTAAACTAAACAGAATAAGGGCTGGTTGAGCAACCGTCAGGCTTCAAATCTATGGACTCTGGACTGGTTGAGCAGTCTTTCCCATATATTTTGTCAAAGTGCAATTCTTCTGAACCTGTTACATCTGTGTTTTCCGCTCTCCCATTCCACTTTTCTGCCCTATCATTTCCATTACCCCTTACCATTACTCAGCTCTCTGATCTTCCTGGCCCCTCCATCAGCAAGGGTACCTTGTTCCTCATGGCACATCTGCGTTCCCTTACCGACGGATGATGGTTACCTACTTTAGTTGCCCAGCTTACATCCCCCCTGTCCTATGATCCCCGACTCTGCTTATGTTTCCGTACCGAACACCTCTTCCGCTCCGACTCAGATCTCATTACCATTACTTCCTTACATGTACCCCCTAAAGTATATAAGCTCCTGTATTCACACTAGTAACCTCAGTTCAAATATCAACCACATTTCCCATGTTAACCTCCCAGTAGTGTTCTTAGTACACTTCTGCCATTACTTCTGTGTTCCGCACTTCCACATGTACTGTGGAACTGTGTTATCTGATTAACCTACCATTCAAATCTTGGGACCTGTGACTGTTGAGAGGTGCAGCACATAAGCTGAAGCCAAAGTCCCTTCTGACCCACCTTCCATCTTCCTCTGCCCTACGGTTGACACGACCGTAACAGAACCACTCAGCCTTCATAGAAACTTGCTGAAAAGTACCTCAGCCCCTCTGAGCTCATTGCCCAAGCTGGTTCCTACTCTTACATTCTTCAGTTTCTGGACAACATGTGTGCAGTCAACCTGGTCTTCTATGTTTCTATGCTCAAACCCACTACCCCAAACTCCATTCCAGAGCATATTCAGCCACCACCTCCACCAGTTGAAATTGATAGTGAGCCCAAGTATAAGATTTCTGAAATATTGGACACTAAGGTTGACTGCTGTTGAAGACCCTGTAACCTCTTATACCTGGTCCATTGGGCTGGCTATGAAGGCACTGATGAAGAAACCTCTTGGATTCTTGCAACCGAGTTAGGTCACACTACTGAGATCATTACTGACTTCTATCAAGCTTACCCTGCCAAACCCAGACCTTGGTCCCCTTGACCCAATCCATATTTCTTTCTTATGTTACTATCATGGTCATTTTCATAAATAGTTTTCACACATAGTCTCTCTAGTAACTTGACCAAAACACCAAACACCAAACATCTAGTCATTCTCACTTCAGTCTTTCATCACATCTCTCTGTTTTCTGAAACCCAAACTCCAAATGCCCAAACCCCAAACCCTTACTTATGATTACAGCCATTTTGGGTACATAGGGTGGAGTTTGAAATGACTTAAATACTTCCAAAAATATAAATTTGCCATAGCACAACTAAAACTGCAGAATAAGAGCTGAAAATTGGATATATTAACCTCCAAATATATGGCTACAAATGGGTACAATTTTTGTAGAGTACAAATCAGTGTATACAAAATATGTCAGTTGAAGTAAATGGGATCTGGAACATGCAAATCTCCATGTATGCTCTTAGCAGTGCAAAGTTATCTGGGTATATGTACCAAAAACAAGAAATACCACTTGTATTGAATTTTATTACCCCCATGATATCTCTGGGGGGTGAACTTTTATTGCCTCTCTCTGGACCTTGCAGGAGGCTATAATAAAGAGGAATTGGTGATTCCAAGTAGTAGTTCATGTATCTACTTTATATAGAAAGTGGAATATGCAGCATCAAATTCATATATAGAGATTTGCATGTTCTAGATACCATTTACTTCAACTAACATATCTTATATACACTGAGTTTTACCCTACAAAAATTGTATCCATTTGTAGCTATAAATTGGAAAGTTAATATCTCCAATTTTCAGCTCTTATTCTGCAGTTTCAGTTGTGTTATGGCAAATAGGTCGGAGTGATTACAGCCATTTCGGGTACATAAGTCGGAGTTTGAAATTTGCTAAAATACTTCCGAAAATAATTTCTAATTTTCTGCCTAGATACATTTTCAAAAATTACTACCCTACTTCATAGTTTCTTCTTCCTCCTCCTGTCCCTCCTTGTCCCCACCAGTCTCCTTGGTCCCCTCAGTCTCTTTTGCTTTCACTTTCCCCTTCTTGTCTACTTTCTTGGTCTCTTCTTTTTCTTCTTGTCCTCTGCCCCTTTCTCCATCTCCATCCCCTCATTCCCTGTACTCTCCAAGTCTGCCCAGCCTCTCAGTCTCAGCCCAAGACCCTGATGTTGACTTCCCTTCCACAAGCCACTCCAGCACTGTCACTAGATGATCAAATGCCTTGGCCATGTAGAATTGCAACTTTACTGCCACCTTCATCAGCTTCATCCACTCCCCCTCCCATTTGCCCTCCAGCTGCCACTGGTGCTGTCACAGAGGGACCAACAGTATATCCTCTGTATGTTGGCCAGGAGCTGCTTCGGCTCCACTGATACCAGCTCAGCCTTCAGCCAAACCCCAGTGGTATATGCCTTCTTCACTGCCAGCTCAGCCTCCAACTTTGTCACATTCTAATTCCTTTTAATCTGCTCAGTGAACAAGCAATGTACCTTGCACTTGTTACAGCACTGGCACACCTTGCCACCACCTCTGATGCAGTTCTCCTATCATTTCCAACATGCCTCACATTTCAGCACACTCTGCACACCAATCCATGAAGCCATGATAAGAAACAAAGAAGTCACTTACCCTTGGACTCCTTTTCAGTCCTTTTGGGACCTCCTCCAAATTCCACTGAGTCTCCCTCAAAGGTCTGGCCCCCAGAGTTGCAGGTGCTACTGGAATCCTTTTGGCCATTGCCTTGGTCTTTTTCCAAAGCTTGTCAGTTGCCCAACATTTCTCAACCTCTGTAATGGCATGTTGCCTCCAAGTGGCCTCCCACTCCACCTTCTCCTTAGCCTCTGCCAAGCCCTAGCTTTGGCCAAGATCTCTTCATGAATTTCATCAACATTGTTCAATGGTGCAGACATGGCAATATTTTCTGCTGGTTCTCCCCAGCCTACCCCCTCCTTTTAAATCTTTTCCCCAACCAAATCCTTACATAATAGGTGTTCAGCCAACACACAGCCAATACACCCAGATCTCCACAAGGCAAGATCTAAATTTCTATATGGCCTCATGGGTTTAGCCATAAGAGGGAGGTACTGCTAGATCCCTGTTCCACCTCAGATCTCAGCATATTTTGGGACTTTGGACCATGTACCTCAGGCCTTTGGCCTCACTGTACTTTGGTCACACTCAGTCACACTCTGTTGTGACATTCCTATTATTATTACTCTCCTGTTTATCATTAGTTAGATCCCACCCTGCCCATATCATGTGACTGCTTGGTCACCCATCCTTGATCCCTGAATCACTCTTTGTATATAAGTACATTCCACACATGTTTGTTATTCAGTTCTGATATCAACAAGGTATCCCCAACCCATGAGTCACATGCCTCTTTCATATTTAGCTTAGTCACCCTTCGCCCTTGGGCCTCCCATACAAAATACAGGGACAAACAGCTGCACAGTTGCAACACTATCAGTTGAATCCAAGTCCCTCTGACCTGACCCCACCTCAGCCTTTGGCCAGGTACCTCAGCTACACCTACCAGTCAGTCAGCATCTTAACACCATGCTGCTTTGGGGAGCTGAGGATAAAGAATATTTTGTAGCTCAGCATGCCTTTGAATGTCTTCAGAATCAAGTGACTATCAGGGCAACATGAGGGACTCAAGGGTCTGGAGGGGAATAGAATTTGAAGTTGTGTTGATAGATGGCATGGTGATAAGCATGAACTGATAAAATTGATAGGGTGGGGCTGTGTGGTCTGGCTGAGCTGAACTAAGATGATGGTGAAGGCTGAGGAGAAGTAGATGTGTGTGGAGCTTGGAGTTTTTGAAAACTCCTATAGAGTTCAAAGCTTTTGGATATGTGTTGTTCAATAGGAGATACATGGACATGGGAAATACATGGAGATGGGGGATATGTGGACACAGGGGATGTGGGAACTTGGGTTTTGTTTTTGCTTGAGCTGGGGGCTTCAAACCAGTAACATCTGTTATTGGAATATTTGCAACTGGGTTGGTGTTGATATGATGAATGATGCCTGAAAAGGAAGAATGCAATTTAATGTGTTTGCAAGTGAAGAAAGACTGGCCAATTTCACAGCGCAGAACAACAACACCAACAAATCACCAGCTATGAAGATTGTTAGCTTCATGCTTTAACTATACCAGACTTCTCATGGAAGTGGAGGGCTAACACCTTCCATTTGTTGTAACTAATGTCTAGTTACTTGTACATATGTGTATAGGGGCAAAGCCCCATGATGCGCCAGATTAGGAGTGGCTATGTCACCGATGACATCAGGTGACATGAGTGTGACAAAAACATAAAAGAAGATAGAAATATTCCTAGTAAATGAAAGAAAATAGGAGAAATACTAGGAAAATTACCAGATAATCCTGATATCATAAAAACATCAGGTTCAATAGTCACTTCAACCTGATACATTTGACTTACCACAATGTGTTTGACTTAGTGAGATGCATTAAACTACTGATCAATTAAACAGGCAATGCCTGCCATGCAAAGCACAGGTACTAAGACTCGTCCAAGTATAAAATCCTTTCATACCAGATGCTTAGTCACACATTGACAATGGGCCATGCCATACCTTTTCCCCCCTTGCTTAATTTCTTACATTTCAATTCCCTTTAACTTATAAGATTATCATGCCTCCCTAAGGTTATTATCAGGTTGTGTCATAGAGATACATAACATTGTATAGGAGACTTCATTTACTATTACCTAACCCTTTGGGTTTTAGAGTCATGTGATGTTTAGGTAAGTCAAGTTAGAGATCTATTGTCACCACCATCATAGCTAACTTAGGTTGACACAAATGATATATCTAACTGACTTAGGTTGTTAGAGTTATTGCACTCCTAATTCTACAGGGATTTCAGGACACATAATAAATTTATATTGCACATAGTATTGGAGTACCAGGGATTGAAAGTTCTGGATGTGTTATGAATGCAATTTAGCTGCATGTGAGTACAGCTCATTTTGGAGACACAAGATAATGCTCACTAACCACAGACCTTTAAACACATTACTACATTGATAGATTTCCATCACATGTAGTATTGAAGTATCAGAAATTCTACCAGGACTTTATGATATGTTGTGAATGGGGTTTAGCTACAGGTGACTACTGCTTATCCTGTAGACCTGAAATATAACCCATGAGCAATATTTTATGATTAGAGCCCCTTGCAAGACCTAAGGTGCAACACTTTTTTGATTTAAAAAAAAAAAACCAACATTGCAAGTTCAATTCCAAGCTCAACTCTCCTTCAAATCATATGATTTTCAGATACAATCAATGATGGTGATGCTGAAAGGATGTTTGCTGTTACATGGGCAGGATGCAGTAGCAATGCAAGGAGTGGGACATGAGTGCCAGTGTGGGGCTGTGGACACTATAAAGCAAGTGGGAATAGATGTGGGGCCATCAGTACACAGGGAAAGTCCCTCCGGGCTTGGTGCTGTACTGTGCAGGTTACAGGGATGCCCAGGGATGCAAGGGTGGTGCAGAATGTGCAGAAATAGTGGAAGAAAGGGTGGTGACCATTTAGGGACCATATAAAAGAACCTAGAGGTCAGTGTGAAGGCATAGAGGCCATGGACATCAAATAGGAAGGCATGGGAGGTGCAGAGGGTCCAGTGGTGGCCAGGAGTGCAAAAAACTCAAAACAAATGGCTAGTGGGAATGTAGGAGAAGCAGAGTGATGATCTGGAGGTTGGTGGAGCCTTTAGGGGTCATAATGGTTGTGTCTGAGAGTCTGGAGGAGGTGAGGAAGCAAATTGATGCTGCAGGTGAAAGTGGATGTAGTTGCACACCTGATGCAGCTTACAGGACCTCCAGAAGAGTTTGAGGACCTTTTGAGAGTCCTCAAGGGTAGATGCAGTACCCTTTGAGCCTGCAGAAAAGTTGCCACTCATCTGGAATGAGTTGGGTGGCAGATGTGCAAATCCTGAACCAACAGCATTGACAGCCATATTGGCAGTGAGCACATAACATGACATCACTCATGGTCTGGTGAGCCTTATGTGTCTGGGAGGGCTGTGATGGGACTGAGAAGGTGTTGGTATTGTATGTCACCCCTTCATACCTGTGTGTCTGAGGTTTGAGGACAGGGGCACTCACACATAGATAGATTTCCTTATAGTATCCAGAGTAGTCAACAGATGCAGATAATAGGTAAAGCTCAGGATAATGAGCTGGTACAGTGGGGCAGGCAACAAATGAGTCATCAAGGTTTGATGAACAGTGAGTATGGAAACATTCAAATGTACATATGTGGGACTCATAGTGCAAGTAGTATAACAGCAGGGTCAGATCTAGCTCACTGTTGGCAAGACTGAGACTTTTAATCTGTTGTTGTGTATATTGGAGAGGAGATGAGACAGAAAGAATGCACTGCATGTGAGAGGGGAGACTGATAGTGAGGACACCATTGACTCATTCAGCCAGACTCAAACTATGTGAGTGAATGGGCTAAAAACTGACTGACTTATTGTATTTTTCTGCTCACGCAGCTTCAAGTCATAAGTCATTTCAAGTGATCTTTATCTCTTTTGTCACTTCAAGTTTCCAGCCTCAAGTTAAAGTTTTGGATTAATATCTTTCTATCTTCTCATCTATTTGCCAACCCTATACTACTATCACACTGTCACACTATCATACAACACATCATTCCTATCACATTATGAACTCAACACTTAACATTGCCCCCATTCATTTTCACAGTTTTCAGGTACATGGTAAATACTCCTTGCTCTGCAAGCTTGGATGGTTGGAGTAATTTGGTTTGCATTAGCATGAACATAATTAGTGTGAGCATAAGAACATGTTATAGGAGTTATCCTGAAACAGCTGAGTGATTAAGCTCTGATCTATTGTTAAGACTGTAGGCCAAGGGGTTCCAGAGGTAATATCAGACCAAGGTTCAGATCAGAAGGGTTTTGTTATGAAGTTAGGATTATGTGGTATTTTTCCCACCATTTTTACTATTTTTCCTCATTTACTATGAGGATTTCGATCCTTTGTTACATTTTTGTCATACACATGTTGCCTAGACAACGCTGGTGATCTGTCATTTCTACTCCAATGTCCAGAGGTTTCTGCCCCTATCTTTGCTGTGTATAAGTAGCTAGGACTGTAGCTACAATGAATTTATCAGTTTTAGCCTATTTACTCACATGATTGAGTCTGGCCAAGTGAGTCAACAGTTGTCCTCACTATCAGTTTCATCTCTCATGCACAGCATATTGTTATTGTTCCATTCTGTCTCACCTTGTTCCCATATCCAGCAACAGATTTGGCTTCAACTTATGTGTTGTGCCCACCACCCTGGGATCTCAGGAAAGAGTTCAGCCAAGTCAAAGTACTACTGTTTATGAATATAAAATCTAAGTTGATATCAAAGCTAAGGTAGCATATATGACAGTGCATCCACAACCTGCAGACTAACTTTGCGAATGGAAAAAACAGTCTACTGTGACACTAACATGAGCCTACAGTCATAGCAAATAACCCACAAAGATCATGTGAATAATCATTTGAGTCTTCAAGAAAAGGTCACCCCAGTGTAGGCATTCCTTTCACTGATCTTAACACTTCTGCAAAGTTTTGTGAATAGCAGTCTTGATGATGCCTCCTGTTGGGTGGAGAATGAGTACAAAGATTCAAATTCACTGGTAGGGGTGACTACTGATGGGACAAGAGGTGGTCCAACCAGAGGGGTCTTAGGTGTGAGACCAAATATCAAAGGGGATTGAACACAAGGTAGATGTACTGTATGATAATCAAACTAGGAAACATACATGTGAAGGTCAATTGCTTTATAGAAAATGCAAGTGCAGGGGGGGAGCAAATGAGAGAGTGTGTGCAAGGGGTGGACAATGAGGCTACTGGTATCAGGGGACAACCCTCTGATTTGTTGTTTCCCCTTGTTTCCCCCCCTTTTCCATTACTATATCCCCTTTCCACTTTCCCATGTCATCTGAACCCCCACACCCTTCACTTGTGTCCACTCCTAGTAGTGTAGCACACTTATGTTAATCCAGTAGCTACTATACTGCTGTTTAGGTAAGGGAATCCACACCCTTTTCTCTTCTGATTCCCTTTACCTGGTCTCCTAGAGATCCTGTAGGTAGTAGTTGGGTTAGAGTCCCCTCTACATGCCCAGGCAGGTCAGCAGTAGGCAGTATCCCTCTGCCTTCCAGCAGGCGGGCATTCCTAGGTTGAGGTGAGGTTGCCTTTATGACTGGTGTGTAAACTGCACTGAAACATAGTTGAAGGGCAAGACTATTTATAAATGCAGCTGAGCTCATGATGGGATTCTTTTGTTCAACCAAATAGGCAAGTATCACATGTGCTTCTTCTTGTGAATGTATTTTAATGTG
Source organism: Ramaria cf. rubripermanens (assembly GCA_003316465.1). Classification (NCBI taxonomy): domain Eukaryota; kingdom Fungi; phylum Basidiomycota; class Agaricomycetes; order Gomphales; family Gomphaceae; genus Ramaria; species Ramaria cf. rubripermanens. Next base: position 21,838 of record QFFB01004701.1, read on the forward strand.
TTTACATTGGAGAATATAATCTGTTAAAACTGGGGTCTAGGCATGGGACCTTGGAGCAAGCTCATACTGAGCTTGGACCAAGGATGGTATGGATAAGGGCTTGGCTTCAGCTTTTATACTACACCATCCACTATTGTGCATGCCCTTAATTTCAGAGTGAGGTTCTGACAAGAAAAGCATAGGGAGTAAGAGAGGGATGACTAGAGACTAGTAAGCAGTTCAAGGAGATCTAAGTTAAATTCTGACTGAAGAGCAAGGTACATACAGATGAGACTTATATACAGATAACAAGGAATAGGATCAGACATAAACTGACTAAGGGATCAGAATGAAGTTTGGGGAAGTTAAGGAACAGAGTTTGGGCCAGGGAGATATAGTAAACAAGGGTTATGTTAGGGGTCATCCACAAATAAGCTATCTATTTATGAACAATTACTAGGTAGTTAAATAGTTTCAAATGTCCTTAGAAAAGGTTGTATGAATATTTCTTTATTATGTTCATATTGGGTCTACAAGGTACAACAATCTATTGGTCATTCAGGAGCTAATATTTCCCATCATCACATGACTATCACATGACTGTGCTGGATAGTCACATGATGATCACATGACTCTGCTAGTCACATGAATGTCACATGACCATGCTGAAATAAGGCAAGTCACATGATAATCACATGACACACTTAAGTGTGGGAAACTTTTACACTTAACCATGGATTGCTGTCACAAAGCTGTGACACCAACCAAAAAGGCAATAGCACCTTCCACGGCCTTCCAAAACCTTCCAAATCTTTCCTGAAGCTTCTCTAAGCTTCTCTACCTTTCTTCACAGTGCCACAAGGTTCTAAAGTAGTTACATAAGCCAGATAGATGTAGCATAAATAGCCTGCAGTTCAGCAGTGAGGAATAGACAATCTTTCACCCAACCATCACTCATACCTTGAGTAACCTGAAGTGTGACTTCAACACAGCCTTGTACTGAAATACTGGCTGCATTGGCTCAGTGCTACACTAAGATTTCAGCTCTCTGATTGGCTCTGAGAAGTACAAGAGTGCTCTATTTTAATTGCAGCAGGCTCTAAAT
>QFFB01004707.1:0-16823 GCA_003316465.1 Ramaria cf. rubripermanens
GGCAAGCAACCTGAATTCTTCTTCCCTCCCTGGAAAAGGCCAGGTGAGTGTGCAGCAGGCAAGGAAGGAACGGTGGTCAACTTACCTCAACCCAAGCTAGCATAGACAATACCTTATTCTTCAAGGTATCCGGGTCACAGGTCTGACAAAACCCCTTCTCCTGAACTATACATGTGACTTCCTTCCACCCATCACCTATTTTTGTGCACGGTGCCATAAAAGGATTTACACTTATGACTGCTCCCAAGAGTTGGTCTAGGTCGTGTGATGAGAACTCTTGACGTGCCCTACGTGATTTGTGTGCTGAGCCTCCCGGTTGTACCAAAGGTGGGCATGGCATGTTGTCGGCATTGGTATCAAGCAGCACAGGGTCAATTACGGGGCCAATTGGTTGTGTGGAATGTGTTGGGGATAGCACAGTGGAGCCATAAAAGGTGGAGGGAGGGACAGGATTCATATATGGGGTTGTCTTACTGGAGCCTGCGTGTAGTGGGTGCAAGTGGACGTGTTTTTCCTTAAAATATTCACACGGTTGTGTAATAATTTTTATCTAGGTCGGAATCGGCCGATGCTAATAATTACTAGTAACATATACACTCTCTTGAGCCACGTAGAGCTTGCTGTCACCTATTTTATCTAGCCCACATTCAACCGGAAAGACTCCACCGTGAATACAGATTATTATACAAGTTAGCTAAATATGCACGTGGTCATAACCATCAGTCACCGATACGCGGCGCTCGACGGTCGACTGTCGGACATGTTTTCCCTCAGTGTTGACAACCGCAGGGTCACCAGACGTGAAGTACGAGATATTGGGTTGTGCACTCATGTTCCCATCCAATTTATGGGCGGATACTGAAGGAAGACGAATCCCATCAACATGGAATCTCTCACCCACCAACTCTTTTGCAGCAAACATTAATCGGTCAAGGCGCGATATAACGCCATGGGCACACGAAACACCAACGCTGAAATACCTGAGCATTGGCATAAACTGTCATTACCGGAAAAGAAGACACAGGAGATGGCACGTTACATATATTGTTCATCTTGAAGTGTATCAAAAGTCACGGTCCGGGGTAATTCAGCTTCATCGGCAGCTTCTTGTTGCAAAATATTCAGACCAGGATGATCATGCCAGAACCTATCTAGCAGAGGAACTGGGGTAATCTGGGGAAGAGGTGTTCCAGTACGCAAGGCGAAGGATATCATACCTGCCACAATGCTGGTAATTAGAAACCTTCCACCAGCCACTGTTGAAGTACCCACTGATGACAGCCAGTACATCCCCCAGGAACTCTGAATCGACGAAGCGAGTACGCTGGAGGAACGCCTGCGACCATGGTTGCTTCATATGATCCACGACAGACATGAAGTGACTAAGAAGGTGGGCTATCTCACTGAAATATAATGGTATAATCATGGCCGGTTAACGCCCCAGTTGTCATCTACTCACAGCTGGATGTTGAGCACCGTACTATAACGATCAATGGGCCATTTCCCTCTCAAGGAAATCTGAAATATGTGTATGGAATAGGACAAGTAATGCCAGAGATATATTAACCTCTTACCTCATACCGAACATTGTTGGTCTGGTCACGCATTCGCCGCAGCTTTGAGCGTAAGGCAACCATATTTTCAATAATATCTTTATGATCCTCCTCTCTACGTGTACTGGCATAGGAAACGATGGCACAGTAAAGGACACCGATTTCGGCTGCGGTTGTTGAAAGACCAGTGCGATGGTAACGTCGAATTGTAGTGGATGGAGGCAGAAAGGAAAATATCCTAAATTGAATATTTATGAGCGCAAGGACTAGATATTGTACATATACCCAACACTCACCCGGAAGCCGTAACACCGATTGCTACAAGAAGAAATCTCCGCCACGAGATAGCCAACCCAAACCCTGGACAGAAATTTACACGACCGAAATCCTAAATTACTTTTTGTTCTTACCAGGACTAGAAAGAGTAGGCGAATGAGTGTCTTGCCAAGAATAGCCCATGATCTATGGAAGATATTAATACTCCATGGAAAATCAGCTCGATAATGAACAAACCAAAACCACTGTTGTGGAAAATATAATTGTTCTGCCAGGGTTCTGTGATGTAGCACAGAAATGAAATGTAGAAATTTCAGGACATACGTCATAGGCGGACCCGGTGCATATATCCTGACGAACGACAAGATAGGAAAGACCACTGCTGCTGCTGCTGCGATGCCATATGGATTTCCTGCTCCATTCCCAGACGAAATATACCTGTCGAGATAGCTCTGAGCAAACGTACACTTGTAGATATACTATTGGTCCGACCAGAAGACAAGCCCTACAAGACCACCGATAAATGTGCTGAAAATTCGGGATATAAATCCAAAAATAGTGTCTCCTCGGTGCCGGGCCAAAGTGAGCTGTGATATAAAGCTAGGAGGCAGCATTAAATGCACATGTCGGAGTGGAGGGAGGAGGTCACAGTTAGCTTACAGAGCCCAAATAGACTTATGTCCTATAAGACCGCAGACATCAACGCCGGGAGCTCGAAGTTATCTGCAGAGACTGACTGTACGCGAAGGCAGCGGAATCCTGAAAATAGTTTGGAAGGCTAAGGAGAACTGGGATAACGAGTTAGTTTCCAAAGCATTCGGGCTATTCAAGTACTACCGGACAATATGCCTGATACACAAATGGCGTGAGCTGAATTGCGTGGCTAATTATTAGATGCAGACCTGCTTTCAGCGCAAACTGCGCATTACCGCTGCTGAAGCTGCTGAAGCAGGAATAGAGGTACGTTCCCACAAGCTCGATGGTATTACTTGGTGGCAGCGCGTCCGCGTCTCGAGGTTCTGCTGCTCCTAAATCTTGACTTCTGACAGAGATACCAGGGATAATATCTTATAAAATTATGTCAAGAGAGCACAGAATAACATATAGAACGCTGCTCACCGGGATCTTCGTCATCCGCCTTCTCAGTTGATTCATTGAGCTCCCAGGCATTCCATGAAAATATATATCGTAGGGGTAGCACGGGAGGCCACACCCGTCTTCGCGTACGCTCTCTGTCCAATCGTTCTATAACCTGAAGCTACGTTCCAGAATCAGACAACATGAGATGAACTAACGAAGGTTTAAAGCTAAAAATACGGACCATGTCCCGGACTGCTTCGCAGAACTTCAACAGATGGTATTGATAAAGGAAAGATCGAAAGAGGAAGCGGTGTGGGGGAAGATGACGAGTTTTACGAAGAGGGTCTAGAACACCTTGATAAGACTCTAAGATAATGTGTCTGTAAATCATGGGATTCAATTCTTCCCGGGGAGACCAGCAGCTAAATTCACCTTTTTTCAAGTAAAAAGTGTTCCATGATATCTTCCAATTTTTTGAGGGCTCGTTCATGCGCGGTCACAATATCCTTTATGATCAGCTCGGTTTGTGGTCGGATACGCAGCCTATCTGAGTTTGTTCGGTCCAGCCATTCTATGATATGATCCATCGCTGCTCCAACCTCTATCAAAAGATCTTGCACGGAGTCAGAAAGAAGCCTAAGACAATTCTCCTCAAGGGCTGCTTCGTTGGGGTGGTGCAGTCGTTTCTCAATATTCATATAATGCTGAGACTCAAAAACGCCGACGGGGTGATGTTCTTGAGACTGATTCAGTGCTTCCCTCAGGAGGTGATGGTGCGGGAGATGCAACAGGGAGTGATGACTGTGGTGATGGCCGTGACGAGGTCTGTTTCGTCTGGTATGCAACGAAGCGAGAGAACTAGTCCAGGAGCGTCGATCACCGCGGGCGTCCACTCGTTCTACTGGAGACGAGTCACCACCGTCATCGCTGTGGTGGGGAGTATTGGTTCGTGATATCATGGGGGTATCTGCTGGCGAAGCTGGCTCAGACGGGTATGGTGTTTGGACAGATGGTGGCTGAGGAAATTTGATGCGCCGTGTGTCCATAACACTATAGAAGTAGGCCATACCAGTTGCTCTGATCTACAATCTCCACATGAGTAACAATTGAAATATAGATGATGTGGCGAACGTCACCGTTAGCTTCCGACCGAAAACTAGTAGGTCTCGTAAGTCTTTGCCTGGTACACATAGACATTATATAAGCCCCATAATATGCGAAGCCACCTACCACTAAGTCTTCCCCAAGAAATGTCTCTCTTGACAAGTCGCGCGGAAGCCGCCAGACGTGTCAGTCCAGACTCTGCGTCCGAGATCTTGGCTGTGAAAGGCCCCGGGTCAAAACTCTTTGTGAGAGGTGATGTGCCTAGAAGCTTATTCTGCATCTTGATCCCACAAGCGATAGGTTCCAGTACAGCCTTCAAACGTTTCACAAATTGTGCGTTTACGGATTCAGGAAATACGAGTACAGAGGCCACCAATGATACCCCGGCGTGGAAAGCAATGGGAAGGACAACTGTTTTGCCAATAGAGTAGTTTGGGTACGGGTAAAGAGGCGCCACAGTTAAACAGATGTCCACGCAGATGCAGGAAAACGCCGTGGCAGGAGTGAAAGGTCCAGGGCCTAGTCGAGCTCTTATATAAAGGATGGTGGCAGTCCCGGCGAACAGAAATATCACAAAAATAATCGAAGGCTGCAGGTATGTTATGACTAGATGAAAAAAAAAAAAAACATAATGTGCCTACCGCAGCCTCGAGGAACTGCCCTGAAAAAATCTCGGCGATAGTTGCTTTTGGAACTAATGTTGTTCTTGCCAAGTTGGCGAGCTTGATGGCCAGGCAGCTCCATGCCCAAGCTGTAGTCACGGAGAGCATGGTCACGATCTCCTTTTCGAAAACAGCTGTGAACCTGTGGCCAAGATTGATGACTAGATCATGAGTGTAAGTGGCATACGATAACGTACGGTTCACTTGGAGGGCTGAGAAATGCACCTGCAGGTTGAACCGATAGGAAGTCAATTTTGTACCATTGAAATGACAGTAGCACTAACTAATGAGGATCAGGAAGCTAGCCTGTTATATAGAGCGGGGCCGATGCCGAGGTTAGTTATGTATACTACTACATTAATACACCACTTACCTGACCCAGAATATTTTCGACGCGAGGTATGAGAAAGAGTATCAGAGACACCCAAGCTGCTATAGAACACCTTATAACAGGCTTCGGAACTCACTTCATGATCAGACGCAGCGATATCATGATGCAAGCACACCTTGATATGAGCAAAGGTGCAATTTAGTGGTATCCATGCCAGGGTATCTCTCGATTTCGCCAGAATATCCGACAAGGCACTTCCGTGAGGGTTACTTTTTCCCTGCCCTGTGTTACTGTCGTAACCTGATTCCGTATCATTGCAAGCTTTGCTTTCTGCCAGTGGGCCATCATCAGGATGAGAAGATCCTCGATGCCGAGCTGAAACAGTACTCAATGTGAGAGGCAGATGGGGTCGCGAGGGAGTCTCTGGAGTACTCTGTAGCAATTCAGCCATGGTTAGAAACAAGGAGTACTCTCAGTCAATGTGGCTGCCAATGACGTCATGGACTCATATGCCTGGATCCTAAGTGCGTTACTGGTCACTTGGCAAGCTTTCCTAAAATTCGCCCAGTCGCTAGACTCGTGGAACCCTGCCCACTACTACTAGTTCTATACATCCGCGGATTCGACGGTAGTCTCGAATGGATTCGGGTAACGAACATGGAGACCTGTCCGGACTACCCAGTCGTCGCCAACTAAAGACGAGGAAGAGACTGTTTGCACTTAAGGATGTACAATCTCTGTCTCCTTCCGACGGCTACGCTTAGGGTTGAATTCGCATCCACGTATACAGTAAGCATGAGGCTGGATGCTACTACTCATTCTCCCCAGGCCTCCCCCCACGTTCATGTCTTTCTCTTTGCGCTTTGAGTCCTTTCGTTACGAATTTACATGTGCAATCCTGTAGTTCTGTTCTGGTCGATCATTGCTTCCAGAGGCTTTTCCAGATACATCGCCAGTGACGACAGGTTGCCCAGTCACCCCATCGCAACTTCTTCAAACATCAATCTACATCATGCACATCGTCACGTCTCGGACATTCGCACCGACATAAAGAATCTGGTTCGAAGGCTGTCTGCCATTCGGTCTACGAAGGTGCTTATGTCTGCTGAGGCAATCGGTGAATTGGTAGATTAATGATACGATAAGATCTTGCCTTGGCAGGGCTCCAAACCTCTAACCAAAAAGAAGATGCAGGGAATATGCGGTCAGGGTTGTGGAGGATATGAACATAAGGATGTATTGGGGTACTAGAAAAGCTGAGAGGTGTTCTGCAGATCCTGTCCCCGAATAGACTTGAGTGAGAAAGACCTGACACAGCAATTCAATGCGCATCTAAAAACACAAATAAAACAAGAAGGTACCTGTGTCGTGGCCGTTGGGACACAGGAGAAAAAGCTTATAACAGTAATGAAGACAAGCGTTGTTAGAGTTTAAACGAGAGGTTCAAGATATTGACACGGCTCACATGCAAACAAATTGAAGCACCTTGTCATCTGCGGAGATTACACCTACGTGGGTCAACCCACGAACAATGAGGACCCCGAGTACAGGTTGCAAAACCATTCTTCCCAAAGCTAGACACACAATCGACCCAATGGGAAGATTCCGCCATTCGTTCATGGGAACATTAAGCCTCGCCAGAGCTGACCCTAAACAGATCAAACCAAGCGGGATGGACGCCCCGCCTAGAAATGTGGCCGTATCCAAGATGAAGGCAAGTGGAGGTTGTCCGTCTGGGGCATGTGGTGAGGAAGGCAAAAGGACAAAGAGGCCCTTCAATGGCTGAACAACAGAAATGATTAATGCGCCGATTACAGCCATAGTTGGGACAGTGAGAAGACTATGAAGGAAGTGTAAAAATTTCTTGAGGAACTTGTAATGCAACTTTTGTTCCAGTGGGGGATGTACAAGGGCCCCCTTAGCAGAGGGGGTAACGGCCAGGAGGTCTGCTGGGATGGTGGATGCTCGGTCTATCTCACTTGAAATCACTGTTGAACCTCCATGATTGAACGTAACGTGTTTGAGTACTGCTTTGGTAGATGATGTCCGACTGGCAGATAGAGGAGGTAAATCGGTACTTTCATTCCTCGATTTCTCCTCGATTTCGATACTTCCGTGGTTCCGTTGGTTATTCCGAGCCTCGTGCTTAGCTAACAGCTGACGCCACCGCCGAGAAATTTGGCCTAAAGACCTTACATTTTCCAAGAATTTGTTTGCCGGAGACAAGCGTACTTCATCTTCTTCTCTTTCGGGACCCAGAAAATCTCTCGCAATGAGATAATGACCACCCATTGGGAAAAGGGTAATCTGTGTGCCTCAGAACAGGCTGTGTAAATAAGCAGGGAGATCGACCAACCATGAATATGAGGACAAAGGCTGCGATATATGCAACAGCAAGGCTTTGATCTTCGGCCCCATTGAAGGGAGCTGCGGCGGTGATACTCATAATAACTGCTGTTGGAACATCACCGTAGTTTCCCCAAACCCCGGCTACGATGAATCCCCATCGAAAACGATGCGGAACCCAGAAAAAGGGTATTATCATCAGACATGTAAGAAATCCGATAGCCTGGTAAATCAAACAAACAAGCACCAGGGGGGCTAAATGTATTAGTCAACGAGGTCGATAAGCGATTGTTGGCCGTTAAACATTGAAGTCTCACCTAAATTGCTGATGTTTTCAGGTGTGAAAGCAGGGACAATCTTGGAGAAGAAGAGAGAAGGTAAGGCAATATTCTAACAACATATAGCGTTTGTCGGTGGTCTTATATTAATAATATGATGTTCTAGCGGACCAGCATAATCTGCCCCGCACCCCTTTTTTCAATGTGAGTGAAAACAAATGGGCACCCAGAGAAAATCATTTCACCTAGCAGCAATCGCTGACAGAAGATCGATCTTGGTGATAATGAAGCCTGTGGCTGCGCAGAGGACTCTATGATAATATCATACATGTCAGTTTAAGCGAATTATAGCCCCATAGAGTATTAATCATACAATCTTAGCATCGGCCTGATGGATATCCATATCAAGGCTCCTAGAGGCTGCGCCGCCATTCAAAGTGGTCGCTGAAAATTGCCCAGGAGCCGCTGTGTACTATTACTAATAAGTCCACTTCCGAGCCGGCATGCCGTCACCGCAGGTGCACGTGTTTTTTTGCCACAACTGGTAAAATTAAAAAAAAAGGATAGTTAGTGTTTTTTTACAAATAGACCTTGGGAGCATAGTCTTGATCCTCCAACGGTCGACCAACGCCATGTCCAAAGAGAGAATGAGGATGTGAGAGTACTTCTCAGGCGCAGCGTCCTCGGTAGATACATGAGAGGGATTGGAGTCGAGGCTCAGATAAGGGTAGTGTACCACGTACATCGGTTTCCCATGGTTCCCAGGAAACCGATCGGGACAAACGCTGCTCGCCTGAAGAAGGAATATTGTCACATTGATGAGCCGTGACGAGCATATTCCATCAGTCCCAACTGTAGAGATTGGGTCCAAACCACATAGGCTTCGGCCCTGTCCAACAACACATATGAAACGGCATAGTCGAAATTTGACATAAGTGCAAGAGACTTTCGTGCATATGCTGGCGTACAAGCAGTAGCTGCACAACGGACTGTATTGGGTGGAACGAAGGAAACTGAGTCTATTTCTTCTTCCGGGCTTCTACAAACAAAACTCTTGACTTTACTGAAGATAATGACAATGATAAGTATATCGGGTCCATTGCACAGGCAGAGCTAATTTATCCTACCAACTGGGTCATATTTTACTGCAGAAAGCTTGGGACCTAACCGACGTCGTACTTTTGTATAAAAGAAACCTGTCTGCGCGGTTGAAATAAGACGGACGATTAACGTTCTGTGGGTACGTTAACGAGGATTAATCTCTCCTCAGCTTCACGAAATGTCACTCACTTAGCTTTAGACTTTGCGGCCATTGTACGATGGGCGACAGGAGGACAGAAGCTCAGAGAGACGACCGCGCCTCTCTAAGTGTCCTGAAAGTACTTCAACTCCGCTTGAAATACTTATTGTTTCACAAGTTACAGTTTTTGAGACATCATTCATATCGCATAAGTATGAGTAGTACCCCAGGTGCACAATTACCATCGATTGAATGTCGACATCCATAGTGTCAACTGCTGTTACAGAAGGTGTATCCTCCACAGCCCCGTCTCAAACGGTCTTCCAGATGGATCTGTTTCAAGGTCGCGTCTTGCTCTGTACTGGTGGCGGGTCTGGGATATGTAAAGAAATCACGGCATCGCTCGTGAGTTAATTTGCTAATTTTATTCGCGTTGTGGCCGTATCAAGATCTCAACGGCTGCTACAGATGCGCCATGGCGCACATGCTGTCATCATTGGTCGAAAGTTGGTCGAAAGCGCGTTCTCACTGTTTGGTTATCCCTCATTAACTTGATTTATCGATCGTGCAGTCTCGAAAGACTTGAGGCATCCGCTGCGGAGCTCTCGGAAACTACGGGGAAAACTTGCATCGCTGCTCAAGCAGACGTGCGTCAACCGCAGCAACTGCAAGAAGCTGTAAAGAAAACTATTGACAAGTTTGGTCGTATTGATTATGTTGTCTGCGGTTGGATTTCCTCTTGTCTTTATTCTCATATTTCTAGCTCGGTCTAAACCATAATTGTCTAGGGGCGGCAGGCAACTTTCTAGCACCAATTGGGGGCCTATCGGAGAACGCATTTCGTACAGTAATCGAAATTGATACGGTACGTCAATACTTATGTGCGCCATATTAAGTATACGTCTCAAGAGAATACTGAGTTTAGTTGGGTACATTTAATACGGTGAAAGCCACATTACCACATATACGTGCCTCGAAGGGGGCCTACATCCATATGAGCGCCACCATTCAAAACAAAGGTGAGCAGGTAATGCTCAACATAAAGTGGCCTACCTGATATGCGCATATATGGCTTAGGCACTCCTTTCCAAGCTCACGCGAGTGCTGCGAAGGCGGCAATTGACACGCTGTCCTCTGCTTTGGCGGTCGAAGAAGGTCCGCGCGGTGTGCGATCAAATGTGATAGCCCCGGGTCCAGTCTCCAATACAGCCGGCATGGACAGACTCACAGCGACTATCCCTGGCTATGCAGAGAAGATATCGCGGAGTATACCGTTACAGCGTCAGGGTACGATTCAAGACATTGCGAATGCAGCGATATTCCTGTTCAGCGACGCTGCAATCTGGGTCACCGGCCAGGTGTTGGTTGTGGATGGAGGTGCAAGGCATACAATGGTGGACTTTATGCCATACCCTGAATCCGTCCTTGATCCCGAAGCAGCGAGGGCTATTATTCGACCTAAGGCGTAGCCTCTTACTTTCCTTATTATTTTCGCAATCCCGGATGATCTGCACAAATATTTGGTGTATAATTCCTCTGCGCAAATTTAATTTGCATTTGGACCGATTTAGGGATGGGAAATATAGAATGCACATGATCGAGTGATTGCCGACCGTTGGGCGAGGTCACTGCTTTTCGACACGAGCGGAAGAAGCACTTTGCGGCTGATGAAGGTTAAGCTGTCAAAGCTTACCATTTGGTGCCGACAGAGCTTGGTCCAAGAACAGAATCCAGGGACCTTGCCGTCGTGCATGCGCATGGATGCCGCGAATGCATGAGCAAGTCAAAAGATGTTTTCACCCCGTGATTCTTCCGCTCTCCTAACGAAAGAGGACTCCCTTATCCTTGAATGGATAGGTGAGTGAGCGGAGCTTCAGAAGGCGTGGGTGAAAGTCAGAACGTCAGACCCACAAGAAATGAGACGCGTTGCGCACCAGCCTCTGTGCACGATGAGGTGTAGGAGTAAGGATTATCCAGCCTTGGGGTTTCAAAACTTTCGAGCATACAAAGGGAGCCACCTTTTCCTACTCCAGCTGCTTACTCCAAAGAAATATAAATAAAAGACAGGTTTGAGGCTGGGTACAACCCCTAGACCTCATGCAAACCCCCCAAGTACAAGGGATTTTTTGCTTACGCGGGAAAGCGCGGGTCTGGGCACCGCATGCAACTAGCAGAGTAGCACAAAAAGGCTTCCCGCGAAGAGCGTCCTACTTTCCAGTAATCTTTTCAACCGACCAAACAAGATATGACATTGAGCGTTGTGCGGTCACGCTGATCCCTGGACCCAGGCCAACCTCGCACAGCAAAATCGCGTTTCACAATGACATTGCGAAGAAGCACCTGGGTGTTGATAGTATGCCAGATGAAATTACACAAGCATGAAACAGGGTGACCGCTCAGCTGGATAGGCAGAATTGAGGAGACCTTAACATAGTCTGGGGAAAGGATTACTTACACAGCCGGAATGGCATCTATGGATGAACCGCATTGGCTCATGGATATACGCGATGGCAGTGAGACTGACATACCATTTAGAAACGACCTTTGATAGTAGAATCATCTTTCAACTCTTAATCTGACTTCAAACGGTGACCGGCATAGGGTCTAGCTGATGACTGACTGGACAAAGTGATCTTGCGTTCAAATTGTTGGTCCTTCAAAAGCGACCAGACTTAGGGTTTGCAAAATCGACTCACATTCATGTTTCAAAGAAAGGATAAGTTCACATAGGTGGGCATACTGCTGGCCATTCTTATGTAGCCTGTACCCTCTACAACCTTGACTTTGGGTTCAACACCGAGTCGGGATATGGGTGTGAGAAGTCCCGAGTGTGAGATTCATCAACTACCAAAACTTGGCCAGAAATAAAATTTGCGGCTTCACTGAACAAGAAGACGGTGGTGTTTCCGATGTTAGCCTTCTCACCTCCAACGCTGGAACGGAATATCTTCCCCTCACCTGAATATAAGTGTGGGAAAAGGTAAACTTCATGGGGAATAACTATTCACATGCACCTTTTATTATCCGGTTGGCTGCTTAGGCGAGTCATGCCTTCAGTTCCACCTATAGGACCAGGGAGATGACGTTGGAGCTCACGACATGTGGCCCTTCTTCCACCGCGATGACAGCACTCAAGGCATTGACGCCAGTCTTGGCGGGCGCGCTTGGAGGGGGATTCCTGACGCGACCAAGTAACCAAAGCGGTAAGATTTTCCGTTGAGCTCTGTAGCCAGGACCAAAAGGATAGAGATATCTTACCTCCGTAACGCAAAGTTGCGATGACGTGGATACAAGAACCATTTGACTGGCGGATATGTGGCAGAGTGGCTTTTACAGTATTGAAAGTGCCAAGCTAGCGTATGAATAGAGAGATCAGTATGGCCTCGCAGACTAGGATGCATATCGTGACCGACTGACCGTATCGATGCTAATGACAGTCTTAAAGGCGCTCTCTGACAGATGACCTATAGGTGACAAAAAATTTCCAACGGCCCCTGATTGCACCAAGTCACATTCCGTGCACGGATGCAAGGAATTGATTGATGTACCACAAAATCAATCTTGCCGAACTTCTCCATGGTTTTTGCCAGCGGCTTGCAGCTGCGTCGGTTCCCAAACATCGGCTTGAAGTGCAACTACTGTGCGTCCTGTTGAATCGGAGAGTTCTCCGCCAGCTGGATATTATGCAGGACAATCAGCAATACAGAAAGCGATGAGGATCGTACGGATTGACAAACTTTCTTTCAAGAATAGCAGCATTGGCACCTTGCCTCAGCTAAAGTGACCGAGTCTTTCAGAAATTGAGGGCTACCTTGCTGTTGACATAAGTTGGACGCATATCACCGCTTCTGTCATCCGCCTACAGATACCAGAAGCCCCGCCAGTGCATAAGAAGACTTTGCCATTGAAAATACCTTCCTTGAAAACCGATAACGAGGATGGAGGTGGCGGTGCGACAACAGCCAGGTTGGGGTTAGTGTGCAAGTGCTCGGTGGATGGGTTTCCATAGTTTACGTATTATAATTCAAGACACTTGTACAAACAACCCTTACTGTATACTTATGTAATGGACGTTGAAAATGGGGTCTTCTGCGACGCTTTCAGCGGAGTAAGTTTGGCGTGAGCAGAGGCTTTCCAATTCACGTGTCAACACGTAGTGGCGTAGGGAACAGCAACAAGGTAGAAGGAACATGAACTAACGGCTGGCAGCTGCACGTGAGTTTACATGATTTTTACAACTCTTGATACACCACCCCACTCGAGGTTTGAAGAAAAATCACAAATCCCGTGTGCGGAAGAAACGGTAAGACATGAGGAAGTTTTTTTTTCTAATTTTAACGGCAGCAACCCACACTACTGCCAGTCCTAGAATGGTCAGAAAATATGGAGCAATCATTCCATCGACACGCTCAGATGCCTAAAGGCTTGATTAGCGGCCGTTTCAATCCCCTTGTTCGTCAGAAGGCCATAGCCTACCGCCATTTCAATTAGTGCTCTCCGTCCCGGATGAAGTACATCGCGTCACTGTCTATCCCAACGGCAATACTGGCGCCTAGACTCAACTGCCGCCTCTTTAGCAGGTGTCAGAAGTAGTTCGGCACCATACTTGTACGGTAACTCAATGGGTTTTCAAGCGGCTTTTCTTGACATCTCTCTCAACAGTGAGTTTACAACAAAAATGTATTCTCTGAGATATCGGGTTGAACGAATTTGGCTCTCATGCAATGCAAGATAAGCGCAGGAAGCGCAGAACATTGTTCGTGTGCTGCGTGATGCGATGGTGGGGAAGATAATGAAGGTGAGACTGCGCGTTATTTCGGTTTGGTCTGAAATATCCTGGGGTGCTCGTCAATTTTACGTGTACCCCGAGAGGTTCGCTGTGCAATTTTTTATTTCCTTGCATCCGGGCTGTGCTACCTCCAGGGAACTCGTGTCAGTTCTCTGCTAGTTCATTCAGTGCAGCCGTATCGAAGCTGATGGTCATTCTTACTGTGCGCAGGATATACATTCGCTGAAGCTATCAAGATCGCACCCTTCCTTGAAAATACATCATCGCCATTGCATCTTCACAAGTTTTCTTCTCGAATCAACCTCGGTGTTCCGAATATTCCGAATTGGTGTCGTCATTCTGTTGTCCTGGGTGCGAAATAGGACTTATCTGATTAAGGTATACTTACAGTTATCCCACCGCGTGACTTGCCATATCCCTGGCTTTTGGGCCCCCAGCTCAGTTTTTGTCGACATATCACTTGACAGTACGTTACTGTGCGCCACTGCCGCTGATGTCTCCGAAGTGCTTTTAACTGCAACTGGACAGTACAACCTGGTCTTTGATTATGCTAGAGTGGGCACATGCGTTCGGCGGGTTTACCTCCATCATTGGATCTCAAAGCTCAAAGCTCAGGTCAGACCTCTCATTGATAAGCTCCACTCCCAGGCTCCCAGTACACTGGTGTCAGCGCCAACCCAAGACAAGGAAGCGCTGAAATTCCAACCTTACCCGCCGATTTTGTCTATCGTACCAAACCCGTCTGGTCTGTGATTTTGTGGAATGTGCACCCCTCCCTCCTCGTTCTAAAACTTTGTTGCTACCTGCGCCCCGGGATTTTTCCTTCCCCGACTATCCGTATATTATTTTCCTCAGGACCAAGTTAGGCTCGCAGTTGAGTTGTTTTCTCTCGCCTCTCCTCGCCACAGATAGCGCCTGTCAGGAGTGCCATGCTACGATCTGCTTCTGCACATCTGATGCCCTCGGGTCTTCTCGTCCCATCCCCATACGGGATGACAGGATGCACTCGTGCAAGGAACAGACTCTAGACTGTCGGCCTTCTTCCCTCCCCCGCCCACTAGGAAAGAGAAGGGGTCATGTCGTGACACGTTCTCGGATGACGAAATCATGTGCAAGAACGGGGAAAACGCCAACCCACACAACACATTTGTCACCGTCACCACGTGCCGTGCATTCTCGGACCTCGGTATCGGACACCTGTTATCGGAAATAGGAATGCCACACAACTACCGCATCACACAACAACCGGAGCTCCAAAATCACGCTCCCGTCGCTGACCAGCAAGAGTGCTCGTGTACCACACCGTGCACCAGGCTTACACTTTGCCGTGCTGTTTATCTCTTCCACACCCATTGCGGCATTTTTTTTGGAGGTAATCCCGAGGTTAGTTTTTTATCGTAGAGTAGGGCCAGATCTAGGGTCTCAGTTGGATACGCGTGTTGATTTTCGTTTCTCGACACTCCTGTGTCGCTGTGGCCCGGGAAGAAGCGAATATGCTCCAAATTACTCGCAGGCAGACTGATGTATTGATGCAGAAGCATACACATTGGCTCGCTCAAAAGACGAGAGTCAATAGTCTGGTATACACGTGGAACAAGATTATCACTACGCACCTGGTCACGCTCGATCTCTCTCGGTGGCATGGTGGGATTTGAATTCCCTTTGGCGGTCTGAGCATGCAACATGCGGGCGTTGGCGTTAAGACGCAGGTGAGCCCTATCTCCACCAGCTCACAGAGTCTAATAGCTCCAATTCAATTCACACTCGAACCTGAATATGAGCCTATTTGAACCCTCATGGCTCGGGGCGCTTTGGCAAGATTTGTTTGGCTGATCAAGGTCTTGCCCATTGATACAATGCCTTAGCTTCTTGTTGGATGCTGAATCCCGATCTTGTGTGGTGGGGCAAGTGGATAGTACCACTTGAACCTGGAGAGATGAGAGGATTACTTCAAGCTCCCTTCCACTCTGTAACAGCTGAGGAACCACGTCTACTTGTACTGGGTGGAATGAGACCAAGGCTTACCTGGGCCTCAGGAATCGTGAACAGGGAGATGGGCGACCAGAGTTCCTACGCTAGGAGGTGAATGACGAGAACATGGGCCGGAATCCAAGAAGTTCAGCCACCGTTCCGTCTCCGACACCGAAGAGCAGGCAGCACATGTCACTCTTAATTCTCTCGTCTGCGCTATAACCCGACTATTTTCACGCTGACTCCTAGCTGATTAGACTTGTCACTTCCCTCACGCCAACTCTCACGATATACATACCCGATGTGCAGCCTTCTTGCGCTGATCCCAGCAGACCCACCTTCTCACGCTGATGCCAAGTACATGTATGACACCGCGTCCTTTCGCCGCTGCTCAACGTTTTCGTTGGCCTTCACGCTTGGCACCGAATGGCTAGTTTAACGCAAGGCCCTAAAGCCTGCCCCATTCGTTCGAGTTCCGACATCCGGTTTGCGAATATGAATTAAGGATCTTGATATGGAAGCAAATAAGGAGGATATTGGTTTAATTCAGATATGACGCTTTTGGGGACTGGCGGAGTAGGCGGAGCATTCCTTGCTTTGATCCAAAAATAACGACGGCAATGGACGCGGACAAAGGACTTCAGTCGCTAGTCTACTTCCATCTTGTCTACATAAGTTGGTGATCTGAAGATCTCCTCGTTGACACTTTCCCATAACCATACATGGCTATTGAGCATTCGGGAGTGGATACGTGGGTGAATGTGGACTCGTGGATCGGAAGGTGCTTCTTCCCTTTCTACTTCTTCGCTTCTATCTTCTCAGCCTTCCTTTCTTCACGCGCTCCTCTTTGCCTGTGGGCGTAGTGCAATGGCTGAATAGAGGGCTCCGGGCCATGATTCATGTTATGTGGGTCTGCTATTGTTACTATTTCTGGCGCGCATGTACCTTTTCGCTGTTCTTTCTGGCCTGTTCTATTATTTTCTCGTTCTGTTTTGGAAGCTAATTCGTGCGCTGAACTTCCACCCCGTCACTAGGTGACATTGATGCGTTTGCTCCGGTGGCATAATCACGCTCTTGGTCTTAGCGAAGGTAGGGACGAGGAGAGGGAGAGGTGTACTTATAGGTTTAATTATTTTGGAAGAGCGGACTGATTGGAGTGAGCAGTCGAGTTCATGGTTTGCAATACCTTTCAT
>QFFB01004710.1:0-13025 GCA_003316465.1 Ramaria cf. rubripermanens
ACCTTGCCTGCCACAAAATAAACGGCCTCAAGAGCATTGCAGCCACGAAAAGACGTTTGGAGACGACACTCGCGGCGATGGCCGAAATATCCGATATGGAACATAGACATCGAGGAAACCTGGCCATATTCATCGTCGGAGCAACAGATCGCTGTTGGGAAGGGAATTACAAATGGCCTGAGTCATGCCGCAGCCTCGACAACGACGCTATGAGTCCAAGCAAACACGGTCCAATTTCATTCAGATAAATCAAACGCAGAGTCCCATTAGCCGGTATGTGCTGGGGGATCGCGTCCAAGGACCGACCCAAATCGACAAGCGAGACGCTCGCAGGACAGCAGTCTGAGAGAAATCAAGCAAACAAGTCACTGGCCGCCCCGCCGATATATGTTACCAATGAGCATGAGGCCCGCGCGGGATATCAGTCAACAAGATAGTCCAAGATATTTGCAAGCAAGCTCTGCCGTCGCGCCGAGGGTAACAAACGGGACCTTGCCCTGGCGGACTACCCAGTATCCGAGCAAGAGATCTCGGCCAGATATGCTGGATGGCGCTCTATCTCGTTCTGTGGTGCGATAAAGGCCCCATAAAGCAGCTGGTATCGCTTCGATCAAATGCGGAGAGGAAGCATGGCGTCAGCTCAGAAGCTGCCCTACAGCGCTGCAGGGTCGTCGATATCCTAGACGAAGCAAGATGCTTGTCAAGACAATGGGGAGACCATGATATCTTTTTCAGCGACGAATCCCTTTTCTGCGCATTGAAGAGTAAAAAGCAGCCACGAGGTCCCAGTCGCCCGGGACTTGGATCACTTAGCAGAATCCTTTTAGTAACTTCACCTAGACTGGCATGCGGTTGCTGTCATGCGGCCGAAGGCACACCAGCAATATGGTGGACGGGGTCCACACGTCGTGGCTGTACGATCCAAAGGCGCGCTCAATCACAAGTGATTGAACCTAAACCTTTTACAAACTGGTAAGAACTGCTTTCGTTCCTCTTCCGGACCAAATTCCCTCATACACTAGTCTCGCCAAGATCCTTTCGGCTCTAACATGTCTCCATTTTACGCACAAATACTGACTAACGCTATATGGCATTCCGAGTCCAACTCTTCCAAGGCTGTGGTCCCCAAGTCCGACGTAATAGCCGAGGTGATGCCCCGTGTTGGAGACACCATGAAAGGTAGCATAGGTTTTTTTGGGGGGCAGATTATCCTTGGCTCACTTATGAACTGCAAGCGTCAAACAGACAGGTGCGTGGCGTCGCCTGTTGTTCGCGCGCAATGCCTTTTTCAATTTTCGATTCTGACATCCGTGATTGCGATTTCGCCATGTGCACAGGGTGCTAGACATCTCCCTTTGAATGGGCACTGAATTTCGGCATGAAACACGAATGAAAGCCAACTTTGCAGGATCATGAAAGATTTTTTGGTCAGGCTTGGATTGTATGATCCTGCATCCATTCTGACACTTATATCAAGACATGGTCGACTTTCTTGCTCGTGTCACTTATCCTCCCTCGCCTCCAATTCTCCCAAGTTTCAACGATTCATATGTCGTTCGTGTCGCTCGTATATCCCAGCGCGTCCTTCATTCGCAATATGCTGTCCGAACTCACATGGTCCCACTATAACAAAGCTGTCCCCATTAACGACACCTACCCCAGGCAGCTTCACGATTTTGACATGGACTCATCCACAGGTTTTTTACCTGACAGGCCCCCATTGGATCGTCTTCCTCCAGCCTTTGATCTATGGGAGTTGGCTCTTGCTTCCGCCCGTGACTCCTTGAGTCTTGGAGAAGATGAGAGTCCAGAAGCAATCGCTCGGCGGGAAACTAGCCGACGTTGGCGCTCACAGCTTCGAAATGTGTGTTTTATTTTTATTTTTACTTGTATTGTGGTTGACCGTTCAATCTTTTTTTTTTTTTTTTTTTTTTTCCAGGGCCCTGTGTTGGCCACCGATACATTGCACGGTAGCATGCGGTGCCTCAGGCGTGCCCATCACGTTCTGGCATTCCTTGTTCATTTTTATATGCACTCCATTCCACCTTCTGCGCGATCGGAGCGCTTGGTAGTGCCGGCATCTCTCGCCGTCCCCCTCGTGGCTGTTTCCGATGTTCTGGGCATCGCTCCTATTTTGACTTTCGCCGATACCGTTTTATGGAACTGGGCCCTCGTGGATCCTAGTAAACCGCTTGCGCCCGAGAACCTTCGACCTCAAACGTTGTTCACTGGAGGACCGGACGAACAGAGTTTCTATGTTTGTTGTGCCAGCATCGAACTGCGAGGTGTCGAGGCCCTCCGCATAATTACTGACTACAACAATATCTCCTCTACCGAAGATCCCCATGTTACCGACCAAATTGCAGACTCTCTTCGCCAATTATCCACAATAGTGGATGAACTGACGACTATATTGAAGTCCGTCCGAGCTACCTGTGACCCACATGCCTTTTACTTCGACATCCGTCCGTGGTTCCGAGGGAGCGACGCGAATGGCCCCGACTCCCCCGGATGGAGATATGAAGGTATAGATCCTTCCCGGCATCTCGAACTTAGTGGACCTTCCGCAGGGCAATCCTCCACCATGTGAGTTTAGCCGCACGCCACAGGTTTCGACCTGACCCTATTTCTCTCAAGGCATGCTCTTGATGTGTTCCTCGATGTCGATCACCAACTGGCCAAATCACGCCTCCCCTCGCCCTCCGAACAAAATCGCCGCGCAGACCATACGTTCATGACACGAATGCGGAAATATATGCCTGGCAAACACCAGGAATTCCTTCTGCATCTCGCTTCGCACCGACGACCCATTCGAGAACTTGCTCGATGTTCTCCCGCGCTCCGACAACCATATGATTCTGTCGTACTCGCGTTGAAACGCTTTCGCGATTTACACATGCGTATCGCATGCCTATACGTTGTATCGATGTCGCGTTCTACCGCAGCCACGGATAGTGGCTGTCCTGTTGGCGCCATGATGGAGACTTTGCAACGTGAAGGCGCCGTACGAAAACCCGTACGAGGAACAGGGGGGAATGAGCTATCATGCCTGCTAAAGGCTTCGCGCGATGCTACCTGCCGGGCTGTGCTTGAAGGCAATATCAATTAGTCAATTACGCTATGAACAGTGCTAACAGTTGCTTTCGTAAATTTATGGTCAGTCTTTGTCGTACCTACATCCTGTCGATGATCATGGCGATATAGCTTATTTAGAAAGTCTCCTTAATAAAAGTAGTGACAGCATCAGCCTTGATCGGGTGGTTCAGGGGTAGCCAAGAGGTTCCGATCGGACCTGAGATCATCTGCAGCCGTTGAGCAAAAACGAATAGTGCCATACGGTAACAGAACTGGGAAAACTAATGGTACAAGTGTGCGAAACTAAAGGAAGGCGTTAAGTTTGTCAAGTATCTGCTGGGTGTCCACGGTGAACTCCAGAGGCGCTATCCGGTTAATGCCATAACGGATGCGAGTGGTGTCCTAGAAACCCATTATGTCATAAACATAGTACGTCAAACTAGGCAGACTCACATTAAAAGTGTCTTGCTTTGCCCTGCATGCCACATTGAATGACTGAGAGATGATCTTCTTAACCGTGTTTTCATGAGCTTCTTTGTCTCGATCCTAGCGGGACAGCATGAAGCTGCTGTATATATTGTAGCATGAGGAACGTACTTGCCTCTAACGCCTTGAGATCATTTGCGGACATGCCAAAAATCGCCAACCCGACTTCATTGAAACCCTGCAACCATAATTGACCGGTGTGATCAGCGGCACAAAAGGTTACTAGGTATCTAGTGGGACACGGGTCTCAGTGGTCAGAATAGAAAGTCGTATCATATTGACTGACCGATACTCTGGGCGGTCATAAGTGCGCTCACACTTCTCACATTTCCAACCATCAACATCCTCCGTCACCTTTTTGTTACAACCATCCGAAGGACAAGCGGGATATGACAAGTTCTCGGTTTTGATGAGAGTGACGACGATGCGCGTTGAGAAGTAGTCGGGTTTATCTTGGCCAAGGTTCATATCCTTGACTTCTTGAGTTGTCCGAAGTTCAGTAAGATTGATACTGGCACCCTGACCAACGCCGCTGCTTAGGGCGCTACTATGTGACTGGAAGTTGGCCTCTGATCCAGACGAATCGAACCTGGGGCTATCTGTTATATTCTAGACATGTTCTAGGGGCTTGCAACCATACCATCCTCTTAAGGCGTGGGCCTCCGTGATATCGGGATTGACCGCCATTGTGGTGGAACTAAACATTGAAAGAGACCTCCCTGAGAATATGTCAAAGAAATGACTCGAGGCCGGTTCCACTAATACACACCTCCAAAATCTCCTACCTTCACCCCTTTCAGCGCTATAACGGGTTGGTCAGTGGTAGTATATTTTTTCGCCTGGTCGCCCCAGAGAGTGAGTCGCACAGAGAAACCAGACCTGTCGACGAGCGTCAGGTCTCGCTTGGGAATCTAACGAATATAAAAATAGTTTAGTTCTATCGTAAGTTCTAATAAAAGTGAGACATGCCGTCTTCTGTGTCGACTTCGACGTGATTTCCCCTAGCTCATGAGCTTCCTTCACCACACCAATGACATCTGCGGATCAATGAGATAAATGCAAAAAACCTCAGATTCATTATTTACCGCAAATAGAATCTTTTGCTACTGTCTCCAAGTCCTTCAATTCCACAAAATTATACTTGATGACTGGGACATTTGTATGGTCGAGACACTGCCAGATTGTAATCATAAATGAGATCACCAATTGAAGTGAACAGGCACACCTCTTCTATCTCAGTGGCCCGTTCAAGACTAAGTTCGTACTGGTTTGAAAGATGACTGAACTTCTTTTTCGCCATGTTCACTCGAGCACGGGAAATGAAGTACACTTTTCCTTCTTCTACCCGATCGTAGAGTTCATCAACAACTTGGTTGAATGCCGTCGCCTTGATTTCTCCGGTTTCATCCATGAGCGTCATGCTAAAAAGCTTGCCTTCTCCCTTGGAGTTTGACCAGTGCTTTACTTCAGACTTCTGTGTGACTCGCGCTTTAATAGTCCACTTGTTTTGATAAGGGCTTAGACCTTCAATCGGAAATATGGGAGCAGATCGTTCCACAGTGCTGGTCTGAGGGGCGCGGGAAGGTCGTGGAGGGGGTTGGGGTGGTTCAGTGGCCGCTGTGACTGTGGCAGGGCCGCGGCTTGGGCCACCACTGGCATTGGTTTTAGATTCCATTTGTGCAGTGTCGAGGCCTTTTGGGTCACCAAGTTTTTCGCTGGCTACACCAAGAAGTCGCATCCCCAACACGATGATAAGGCTAGAGCGAATGCCCAGGCTATATAAGACAGACAATCATTAAGACACGGAAACATACCGCTTCTTTTGTACGACATTAGAAGTGAATTTCTCCAAAATGGCCACGGTATGTTTCTTCAGCGCGTCTTTTTCCACAAGTTCATTGAGTTGTGTGGCAAGCATTGCTTGCACGAAATGTACACCATCTGAGATAATGAGACGGTATCGATCTGAATTCGACGTGTTTGGAGCAGGAGGAAGCTTCTTGATAGAGAGAAACTGGACGGTGGGCTGCATGCTCCAGGAATCCGCGTCATCCGTCTCCACTTGAGTGATTTGGGCGCATGCACCGGTGGTGAGATGATAATCAACGTCCATGAAATTGACGAAAAATAGGGCGCGACAACTGGTTACAAAGGAGACGCGTTGGTACGTCTTGTCACACTGTCACGTCTGAGTTTATACTTGGTCAAGCAACAAACACCTATTTATTGATGTCTTGACTCATGAAAGAAAACCCTCAGAAATAGGGCGTTCTCTCTCGATATAAATCTCATTCTAGGGATAATATGTTGGCCTTGAATTCGACACACGCTCTCATGAAGAGAAGAGACAACGCTTCGGAACGCTGACCGTCACTATGCATGGATAGTGGACAATAATACTCAAATTCGCGGCCTGACGGTTCTATAGCTCCGGTCACAATACTATGGCTAATAGCGCGGTGTCCTGGGCCCAATGTACCTCCTGTGCGTTATTTCATTCATGTTCCGACTGTGAATGTTCCTGCATAAAAGTTACATAAATAATCAGGGTTCATCCTGGTGCCAGACGATCTTCCGTTCGCTTCTTCTCAAGTCAGCAGGTCCAGGAAAGATTTGGACCCTCCGACTATACATTTTACCGGAGGGGTTATTCCGCGACTGCACTGCCGCGGCTTCATCTCTGGGACGGGACCACAAGTACTTCGGTCTGTAGTTACTCCCGAAACTGTCACATCTGTCGTGTTTATGCGTAAACTCAGTTGAGCGTGACATCGAGTCAAGCTGATCTTATTCTCGATCTTTTCGACCCTTGATGAGTTAACTGGTGTTCACAGAACCTCTCCTATTCACATCTCGGGGCAGCACCCTAGCGATACACAGTGATATCATACACCTGTAAGCCAGTCTGCTGGTTGATGTCTCCATGGTGCTAATATTATGGGGAAAGCCTGGTTATATCGCAATTGCCCCAAATACTAGTACCCCTTCAGGACATAGGGGGACAATTTGTCCCCCCCCCACAATCGTAGTTACCTTTTCGCCTGGTCTAATAACGAGGCGCGATATCCACAGATCTTCCTGACGCGGCCCCATTTAGACCTGCTTTACCCAAGCTTTCCAGATCTTGTGTATGTTTCCCTTAACTTTGGATCCGATGCCGGATCGATAGGTCCGCGTATTTGAACTCACGTGTGTTTCCTTGAGCCCATGCCAGCTCATTGGTTATCCTGCTCTCAGAATAATCCGATGAGTTAAGCTGCGGACCAGCGGCAGTCATGAAGTACTCATGATATATTTAACATCCCAAGATTCACACCTAAACAAGGTTTGCATAGGATGGGTAGATAGATACATGGCGTTAGATTGGGGAGAAAACATGGAGATGCCTGATATCCAAGGTAACAAGAGAGCGCGACATCGGAACATAGTGGCGACTGAAAGCTATATGACAGATAAAGAAGCGAGCTTGCGTAAAAAAAGTTCAAAACGAGGAGCATGAACGTTCGTCAAACATAATGGTTCGTGACAAAAAATAGCGGAGACGGCGGCAAACCAATTACCACCTGCCGCCGAACCATCGAGTTGGTCGCCTAGTCTGCCTGGGTCTCTGAACGACGGTCACCGTGCGGTCCTCTCTGCCTCTTGAGTCTTCGAAATCTTCTATTATCTCATCAACTTCCTCTGATACGACCTCAGGCGGAGGGAGTGAGATGCTCTCTTGAACAACTTCCACAGCAGTTGTAGGGCGTCCGCTGAATACGGGTGGACCTGTACGAACATGCTCCGCTGGGGCTGGGTGCGCGGCACCTCGGGTATGGGCTGCTGGGGGAAGAGTCACGGTCTCTGTTTGAGTATGGATTTCGATTTGAGTCATTGGGGGAACGGTGTGTGTAACAGTCTTGATCTTCGTTTCAGTGATAGAAATTAGTGGTGGAAGCTCCTGTGATACAATCCCGTCAGCCAAACCATGCAGACCAAGAAAAGGCCCACCCCCAAGCCCGGACGAAGAGGAAGGATAAAGGGAGATATGGGGGAGAAGGCATGGGGGTGGGTGCGGATGGGAAAAAGGTACGAACTATACATGGGGTTATACAAGACAAGAAGAAAGTGGGCAGGTATGTACTAGGATACGGGGTCCGTTTTAATCCTTTTAACTCTTCGTCTCAGAACTCGGAGGCTCGGGCACGCGTAAATGGCGGTACCTTTGGCTTCCGCCTTGCGGACCCAGAATCGTAAATGATCTCCTCTTCCACAGTGTGACCGGGCTCATTTCCCAAGGAACTGTTCGAGAAGGTTATTTGAAAATCATGAAGTAGGTGAATGGTTAACGGACATGAGTTGTTCCATGATCCATGTTTCTCGACGAGAAGCGTCGGTTTCCCGCCGGCCAATGTTCTCTTCCCGTCTGCCCACATCCTTTTCACGTTCGGAAATTCTGGATTCACGCTCAAGAAGTTCCTCAACGCGAACACCGGCATCCTTCCACCAGCTCGGAGGGCCCAAGGCTTCAACCTCTTTGACCACCTCTTTAATAACGGTCTGGATGGGTGGTTCCACAAATATGAGTGGAGATGGAGGTGCAGATGCAGAAGACGGCGATGGTATGGGTGGGCAAGACAATGGGACGATACCACCTGGGGATCCTGCCAGTATGTCTGCCTCCCTGCGAGCGACCTCGGCTTCACGTACAGCGACGGCATGTTCACGAGCTACGAGGGCTTGTGAACGTTTAGGACTCAGGTAACCCCACACACTGGAAGTTGAACCCTCTGGGTTCGCTACGGCTTGTGAGGACGGTAAAGAGAGCATAACGGCCAAAACAGCAAGAATGAGAGAAAGAACCAAAAGTAAAGTTGTGGACGAAATTGTCCTGTGGTGGTGATGCGTAGATCGGTCGCGCTCACGGTGTGAAGAGGATGGTTGTGCCATGCTAACCGACGAAGGGGTGATGGTTCTGGTAGTGGTGGTAGTTGAGGAAGACGTGGTGAAGCGTATACGAGGTTGTCGTGAAACAGATATGATTGGTCGTTAAATCCTTTTAACAGCTACTGGAGCAAACAATCTTCAGTAAAAGGTACGTAACGCGCTTTAAACAATAAGCTTACGAGAAGAGAGCGAAACAAAGGGCGGTCGAGTATCGATCAAGGTTTTGAACAATCGGCACGCGCGTTCTGCGTTCGAACCAAATTTCAATCTCCGAGAATTCTCACGGACGCCTACAAGCCCATACACAGTTAATACCGACAAGAGTGCGTTACAGGGCATTACAATCTTTTCAAAGGGATACTACTGGTCTCTCTACATCGATCAAAGCAAACCGAGCCAGCTCTAAGCTACGATGTACGTGCATCTGAAATTACCAATACACGGCGCACGACGCCTTACGCCTTAATGCTCAGTGTTGACTCGCTGTCAACACTGTCTGATATTTGAAAACCTTTTCTCGTTGACCGGAGGAACCTGAAGTGTAAAGAAAGGGTATGTCGTGATTAAGTAGGGCCACTAATTGGTTTCAAGTTACTGTAAGCTGTGATTTCTGCATTATAATGCACTTCAAACGGAGAGAACCAGTCGACAGTTCAGCGGTTACTGAAATTGCTGTGGGCGATGTCTTGACTAGTCACTACATCAGTGCGTATCTTTCACATATTATATATAGCTCTCTGATTGATTCGCGAAACGTACTACCCCAGTCGATCTAAGATGCGTCAGGCTGACAGTAATTTGCTGGCTAGTCTATTTTTCCACTTCTAATGGCAATATACACCCTTACAAGGTTACCTGCTGCTTGTGCTACTTGGAAAGTATTTGAGACCCGCCCTCAATCTCCCGTTAGCAGACATAGACCAACACCATTGAGCTCTAGCTCTATGTCGTCAAATTTGCTCAGCATTTTCCCCATCGATGCCCACGTTTCAGTGCATTCCCAACAGTCTACTAATGGCCTTCGCCATGAGAAGGTCTCTGCTACCACACTAGTAAAGGACAAACCTGCGTCTACAGCTCATATTGCATGGCCTCGCGGATCGGATACCTAGATCATTTGTCTCTATGAACCCTGGCAGGTAACCAGGTTCTCAAGCTCGGAAGGCTTACCAGAAGTCCTGCCACCTGTGTCGATGCCTACATCATGACCGGGCTGGGCCAGCATGTGGAGACCATGCAATACGGCATAATTGCTGTACCCTTTCCGAGATTCACTTGCCATTATGTCCCCCAATGGTTAAATCAAGGAATAATCACCCGCATACCAATCTAAATAACTCCCCATTAGCAGGGATCACGAATCGAAGTGCAAGATTTGCTTCTGTCCTTGACTAGTAATAGTATTACTACGCTACGCTTTCAAAATTAAAATCTGTCTCTGGAGGCTCAAAGACCTCATTTGTCACTTAAAAGATCAAAACAGACCGTGTCTGTGTAGATCACAAGCTATATATGCCTAGTCATTAAGGAAGCTTTTGAGTTTTGGCATCCTGTCAGATGTTCATTTCGGCACCAACACGTGTTGACTGTCCCAAGAGGGATCGGAATCAGGCTCACACCGATATATTGCTGTGATGTTACAAACAGTAGTCAATTTGAAGCTTGCTATCTTACACCCCACTTCATCCTAAATACCTGACGTAGAAATTCGGAAGAATTTCTACGTATCCACGAAATATCCTCAATGTTTTCTCCAAATAGCGCGGGGGTGAGATTTAGGTCAATGTCGACGTTTCTACCAAGTTCCTGCTACATATTAACCAAGGATCGCCCCAAGATACTTAATTTAAATATAATTCTGGTAATTTAGCAGGGCCGCGCCAGCTGCTGCTCGCGCTCAGAATAACAAACAAATAAATATAGGATGTAAAAGCTAGCTATCTGACACCACGGTAATATATTACATGTCCCAGACAAGATGCAAGAGCTACTGTTGGTCCTAACTACTTGTGTGTGCGTGCGTGCGTGCGGGCAGTGGTCATTGAGTGGACATTGTCCCAAAATGGGGATGATATTGCCAGAAGTGCAGCGCTGCATGGTCATATCAGCGGACTATATGAGTAGAAAATAAATACAGCTCACTGTGACGTTGTTGAAGGGGTTTGAGGGACAGTGCTTGTTCCTTGCGACTGTCCCGATGCCTAAGCAATCGTTTGCGATGCCATGCCGCACTGGCACGATTTTCCCACGACACCCAGCTTCTAGCTAATTAAAGAGAAAGCTAGACAAAGGCAAAGGTGAAGAGGATGCAGAGGAAGAGGAAAATAGGCTCATCTCACCAAAACCGAAACACATTTATCCGTCCAGCACCAATCCTAGGCGCATCCTCTGGTTCGGCAATGAACGGTTTGCCGGTGAATATACCACAGGGTGTATTAGCAGCTAACAAAGGAATCACGGGTATGAAAGGCCTTACTGATGCACTGACCAAATTGCAGGCCACAGTTGCTGCCATGAAATTGAAGAGTCAGGAGCTTGACGCTATTTCATTGCCAGCGCTTGAGAATCACGTCAAAAAAGCGATTAATATTGGAGAGAACGTACAGCTGCAGATGAGAACCCTTCGAACCGCCCATGAAGAACTTGCCGCTACCATGGAGAGCCAGGAACAGGACCTGGTGAAGATTGAGGGATGTATGGAGTACATGGAACAAATAATCAACGAGTTGATAGAACAGTTGAATGCACATACTGTAGTCAAGGTAAAGGGGGAGGAGAAGAAGAGTGCTGCAAAGAAGATGAGGGGGAAAGGCAAGCAGACCAAATCAACTGAAGTTGATGCCGATGAATCCAGGTTCATAGTGTTTTTAGCAGACATCACATACAAAATAATACAAAATGTATGCACAGGTATCAACATCCAGACATTGCTCAACAGTTGCAATAGTGACAGCAAATTCTTTAGGGTCACGCTGTAGGAATGACGTGATTGTACTTCGTGACGACTCTAGCATAGCTTGAGTTACAGTATGTGTATTTCCCCCAAAGGTGCTCACAATGAATGCTCGAACATATGCTTCCCGAACAATAGAATAGTCAGAAAATGCTGGCAGAAGAACTGTGGGATTGAGAGTAGCTTCAGCTTTGGATTCATTGGAGTCATCATTGAATGAAAGACTGCTCCGTGGCATAAATGCAGGATCATGGATCACATCCACAGCCTCATCCTCCTTGTCAGATCCAGCAGGAAGATCGCCAGCCAAGGAACCAGGTAGTGAGCCTTCAGAGTCAGACAGATCGTCCTCAACCATTCCTTGAGAACCAGCCAAAGAAGATACTTCAGAAGCCAATCCACATGGCTCCTCTGTGCCCATTCTGTTAACTGAGATACACAGCAAGGAACTGTGCTTGCTGTGTGTCAGACTCACCTTCACTGTCGCTTTGAGCATCCAGTATATCTTGAGTTGGCCAATACGAGCCGCCATGTTCCTCACCCATTTCTGGAGATCTTACGTGTGGTGAGGCTCTGTCAGGACTGTGGACCGAAGACCTCATCTCAGTTTCCAATTGCTTGTCTCTCAGAGTTTGGTAAGCCATGACTTGGTGTTTACGCTCGGCGAGTGCTTGCCTAGCTTCATCTGCCTTGCGGTGATGGTCACGGGTGCAAGGGATTTGAAGCAGCTGGATCTTGCAGTCTGTACAAGCACATGGTGCTGGTATGCAAGAACGTATGGATGACATGGTGTATGGTGGTAGACAACGACAATGTACCACTAATCACGTGTCAGACTTGGTTGCAAACATGCGCGTTATGTTGTTGATGCGTGTCATCTAGATTGGTAGGTTGAATGTATACTACCATATCATTGTGTTATATTGTAAGATACAGATCTAGCAAAAATGACAAGTCCTCACATATCCCCGGCTGAAATTTAAAAGATATACGGCATATTGGCACACATATTAGCTAAATATCTCCCAGGGAAATATATAGCTAATACTCTGAAAAAACTTTAACTTCCACTCAGATTTCTCAGGCAGTTTTTTTGTCCAAAGTGCAGTGTTACAGTAATCACAAAAGGTAAATAATTAAATTTTAGACAATAATACCCGCATTAGAGAATATGTTACCAATATTTATTAGCTCAACTGAATTGTGTGCCTGATATTTTCAACTCAGTTTGCTAATATATCCTAGTACTTAGTAGAGGGTATATGTTACTAATAATTATCAAGTTTGATAATAAACTATTATCACCCTGTAATATAAGCGCTAGAGAAAATAATATTTCCCAGCAAGATATTAGGCTGAACATGTGACCTACGTGTTTTTGCGTCTTCGAACTGTCTCGCTTGATAACCCCCAGTTGCATTCTCATATGTAGGTGATGTTAAAGATATTGTCAAGCTATAATCTAAGACATTTTACCATTAAAAGTCAAAAAAACATGGTATTTAACTGTTATTAAGCAGACTGTCATGAACCGGTTTATTCTACTATAATGCTGAGCGCCTAAGCGGAACCATTTCCTCAATTG